>JBAMCN010000002.1:7996-41953 GCA_037075225.1 Dichaetophora lindae
GAGTCGGACAGTCCACCAAGCTTACCAATCGCCATCAGAGCCACCATCTTAACAACACCCTGGGGGGGGTCACACTCGCTCACAAAGGCCTCAACTGCGTAACTGGCAAATGATAAGCAAATTATTGCCATTTGGGATGGCTTCAATACGAGTGTCGATACCCATGAGAACAGAAACGCCGGCGCTGCTCCATATGCGTCCATAAAGTATGCCCACTCGGCGCCAGACGACGTATTCATTGTGCCCAGTTCAGCGTATGCCAGAGCGCCTGCGATCAAGGGGGGAAAAATGGGTCCCAACTTGCAAGTAGCTAAGCTAGATGGATCTTACCTAGCAGCGAAAGTAGACCACAAGCAAGCCAGATTATGAAGCTAATTCCAACGGAACCGGTACGCACCAGTAAACCGGAGGGTGACACGAATATTCCAGATCCTGGAAGCAGAGTAAGCGACAAGGTCGCCAGAGTCAAACGGATATAGTTTTCAACCCTTAGTGGTTCATTCATACTTCTACTAACTCTACGCTTCATTAAGCTATAAAGATTTCTCCAGTTTCCACTCTCCACTAAACTGGAAAGCAGACCTTCTAGAAGTCTTTCTGACCATGATTATTTCTACTCCCTAATCGACTTGGCTTATATTGTAAATATTATGACTAATAACTCTAAACTGGAATAATGAAAGATTTCTCCAGTCTCCACTTGCCACTAAACTGGAATTCGGAGTTAAATAGACCTTCTAGAAATCCTTCTGACCCTGACCGTTTCTACTCTCTATAGTATATCTATAGAGCCATTTGGTTTTTTCCATGGCATAGTAAATATTTGTTTTCGCCGTTTGGAGATATCTACGCAGTTGATAAGGGGATAAATATCCAAAATATGCTCATATAGCTAAACATAAACATTCTATAATATGTATGAATTGATGTGGAAAAACATCACCTGACTGCAGAATCGCCATCAGAACTCACCTATCATAGTTCCAACAATTAAAGCCACCCCACTGAAGAGGCCCAGCCTACAAGCAAATAAAATGGTGTTCGTCAGGGATCAAAGGACTAGACAAAAATGGACGCTTACCTTCTCTCGAGGTGAACAGTGTCGTTCTGCGCTGAGCCATTCCTCTCCAGCGGCTTCCGCAACCGCCCGGTCCCTGATGAGTCGGTCTCTGTCGCTTCGGGCCCTTCTGTTCCAAGAGACCCATTGGCACACATTGTCCCGTTGCTCGATGCTTTTGCTGGCACATTATGTCCTACAAAGTTGAATCAGAGAGAGAGAGAGAGAGAGAGAGAGGATATAATCAGTTTCCAATTTCATACCAAAATAATGGTGGAATGTCCACTGTACAGAGGCAGGCAGAATAATTGTCCCGGTGTTGCTATTTCTAACACGTCTCTTATGTTTATATGTATATGTTTAGGCACACACACACACACACACACATATATACATATACACATGCATTTCGGCTATAGCCTTGGTCAATGAATGCTTTTTACGTATTTAGGCGGCATCATTATTGAAGGCGGCGCGGCGCCCGACAGCCGGCCGAAAGAATCGCCTACGCCACTCCCACTCCCACACCCCACCCGCCACCCACCTCTATTATCTGCTGAATTAGTTTTGCATGCGGTTTTTTGCAAGCAAAATAGTTGTGATATTTTATCGCGCATGGCATGGACGGACACAAATTAGCCGAAATTATTTCGCCGCGAATTTCAGCTGAAGAAAAATTAAGAAGCGAATCGGTGGTGTAGTATTCTAAATGCTGCCGATTGGGCGAAAGCCGAAAGTACGTGCTAAATGGACGATTATCCGCTGCCAACTGCTGCAATATTCTGAAGGCGTCTCGTAAAAGTTTCGCTTTGATAAGCTAACCGAGAAGTGTTTTTCGCATCCCCAGTCCGAGCGCAACACGAACCCCACTCGGCCGCTCTCTCGTGCCTGGCCGAAGCCTCGTTCGGCTGCCGCTCGGCTCTGGCTCGGCTGCTCTGTATGTGTGTACGTGACACGAGCGACTCGAAACGACGGCTATAATATGGAATGTGTTTCAATCATTTGATTATTCGCAAGTTGTATAAAATACCGAGTCGTTTGTAAATTTATAAAAAAAAAAAAGCTCATGTGATTTTCGGCTTTGCTCGTAGCCGCCTTTTTTCCGCTCGTACTATATACATAAATTCTTATTTAGCGTTATTTGCCACTCTAGTGAAACATTGTGCAGCCAACATATTCGTTGAAGCGAACGTAGAACCATTTTTTTTTTTTTTTTTTGTTTTTCTGCTCTTAGAATATCTACTTATATAAATATGTGCACATGTATAGGCCATCGTTGTTTTCCGCAGCTATTTATAAAAGTTGTTGGGGAATATGAATGTCGAAATTTGAATATTTTTTAGTTGCTCGCTACTGAAAATGTGCTAAAAAGCAAAGTCGGCTCCTTTTCTAAACACTTTCTCTATAATAGTATAGCTAGGTCAGTTCTATGTTCTAGGTTGGGGAAAAGGAACCCGAAAGAAGCACCTACCACAGTTCGAAAACACTTTCGAAAACAAGGACGGATATAGAGGGTCGATCTAGCGAGCCAACAGGTGTTTCTTCACATAGAAATCAACTTGAAAACAACTCTCTTTTTGATGACTTTCGTAGCGCAGCTGCTTACCTCCTTACCCATGGTCTGCAACTTTCACAATACCAATCCGCTATAAAAATTTCCCGAAGAGGAGAGAGTACCACCAACTTTCAGCGGCACCGCGTGCGTATTAGTCATTTGACGATTGCCACAGGTCCGACGTAGGAAGCAGGCAGCATCACTTCTGCGTCATAATACCAAAACCTAATATTCTAGCATAGACCACGAGCGATTCCAATACACGCAATGCCGAGCGCCATTCGGTACACATGTATGTTGGAAATTATCAAAGTGAAATGTATTTATATACTTGATTAGTATCTGAAGCAGAGTCCATTTAAATATACGTTCGTATGCGTTCGTTTCGGTTTCAGGAGCTCAGGGTACAAAATATTTACGTCTGCTGAGGTTACATGCGAAAGACAGATGTATGTCGTCTCAGAATCAATTACTTGTCGAACATAAACACAACGAAATCTCTAGAGATGCTGACGGAATTCGTCGCAGTCACAAGACTGATGATCGGAATGCGATTGAGTAAATGCGAAATTGAGGAACAGGAGTACAGAAAGTCTTTCGTATTTGTACTCACCACGAATCCAAGCTTCACTTTAGAGTGGACATCCTCTAAAAACAAACAAAAAAAAGAACGAAACAAAAAAACAATAACCGAAATATTTTCTGAGAATTTTCTTGTATACAGAACTTTGTAGCCGGGGCTTGGGCTTTGATTAAAAAACTGTTTTAACTATACAGAGGAAAGTGGCCAGGTTCTTAACTTTTTCGGTTATTTTTATATACACATATTTGGAATATCTTCTCTGAACAGAAAGGATCGAACAGTGAAGGAAAAAGCCAAGCCCCAAATTAAAAAATATATCATTCTTCTTTTGTGTGTTGGTGAACACCCTCTAAAAAAGATCCTTTGCCCAGACGTTCCCTGATTTGCAAGGAAATGTACCGATTCAATTTTTAAGATGATTGGATCAATTTCCTATATGTATGCAGAGTATATTCAGCTCGATTTCGTTCGGGCGAAGAACTAATATTTGTTTATGTATCGTTTCGCGATTCAATTTAACTCAATTGATATTTATTTTTCGCTCGTGGAACGCCTCGCCATTATACCGCCATCAATATAAGGCTTTAATTGACGATCGTGACGCATCGAAAATGTGGCAAACTGTTTGCTGTGCTGCACTTGGCGCTGGATCTTAAAATATCATCAAAGGGCTGTGAGCTCTAATTTTAAGCTTCAAGCGTCCCCATACATATATAGTAATTAGTACAATTATAATAGAAAAAGTACAGTGGGGTCTGTAATCATCGGCACACCGCAAAAAGCCGGCGCCTGGAAAGTCCTTCCAGGCAATATCGGCTATATATTGAATACATAGATGTGTATATAAGCATGCTTATGTAGATGTGGCGAGCAGCCACGTAAGGGATATTTATATGGGGACCGAGTGGCTTGGCCGGCGCATGCGCCCCAATGGATGTCCTTGCCAGGACATCGTGCAAGAGCCGCCCGGGCTGCTAACATGTGGCGCTGATTCTAAACGCGTGGGCTTTTTCGCAAGCTGGCCAACACAGCGACCAGCACCCACCCTAACCTAACCTCACCTTCTGGACAACTTGTAGGTCGGAGATGTTATGACAATTGCAAAGCGGTGACTGTATTCCCTTGATTACCGATGCAGTGTGGCCCTTGGATTAATTAACCAATTGGCTTGTGTACAATTATGAGCTGCAAGGCGGCACCAAGTCGCTAGTCGGCAGCACTACAGGGTCCATGCACACACACACACACACCCACACACAGAGACACACACGGCATGTTTGAAGGAATGCAAAATGTGAAAAAAAAACACATGCAGCGACTACTACTAGTACTAACAGCTAGCTTAGATTATTAATTGCACTCACCACCATTGGTATGCACATGATTTGTATTGTTCGGTTGGACATGCTGATACATGACTTGTTGCAATGCACCAATGTCGTCACTTTCATGTCACTTTACGCACTAAATGAGAATGAAAGCGACAGCGTTTGGCTCTGCGTATTTATACACAGTCGGCGGCATCCGCGACGCGCTCTTTGGTGCTCATAGTTAGTTGGTCTGTTTGCACCAGCATAAAATGTCAATTGCACCCTTCTAACCAGCAGCAGCGGGGAGAGCCACATTCGTAGGGCGCATGACTCGGCCTTTTCGCCAAGTTTCGCTGAGAATGTAAACAGAGTAGGACAACTGTATATGTGTTATCTTTTGCAATATACATACATACATACATGGTTACGCTTTTAGAGCTTCCAATTGTCCATTGCCACGGATGGGAAGATGCGTCAAATATTGCAGCTATTTATGATCAGCGCCGAACTCTGGCAGGAGAGCAGGAAAACGAACTGAATCGGTTCCGGTTCCACTTCCGTTGCGTACCAAATTAGTTCTGTTTTGGTTGCAGTTGGAACCAGCTTGACCTTCCTTCAATTAATCGATTTATCGAATTACGAATACTGCAACGGAAAATGGGGCAACATGTGGCAGAGACTATTAAGATCCTTTGTTTCATATTCACCTGAAGAGCGATCAGTGCTTGGCCTTGTGATTTGGTCTGCGCCTTGATCGAGCATTGGCCAAAGCAGTCGTCAATTGTTTCTCAAGATGTCTCTGTCTCTGCGCATGACTGCGTTACCTGGGCTTGGAACTTGCGTATGCACATACATACATACATATGTATCCATATACTAACAAATACATTTTTAAAGTCTTGGAAGTCGTCCCCAAATGAACTCCACCCAATGTTATTGTCTTGTAGCTTTGAAATATATTTTATTAGCTTGCGGTAGCATTTATCAGATTACTATTTGAAGGGCGTAAATTGCACTATCGAAAATAATGTGTGAATACAATTGTTAAGTGTTCTAAGAAGTACTGTCTTTTGTGTGCATATGCATGTGTGTGTGGGCTAAGTAGGATCCATTTGCCTCTTGATTTCCCATAGACAGAGGCGGTATTTATTTAACTAATGAACACACTTACTAAGTATGCGTGTAGATAAGCCACATTATTGTAAGGTATATATATATATATGTATATGTATATAGATTATATATAGATTATACGCTAACGGTTTTGCATTGTCGAACTTTTGTGTTCACACGTTGACTGCATTTTGAAGTGCAGTCTTGTCATCCACAATGATGTTGGCCGCCATCGTGGTGAGGTTGGAGCTGAGCAGCTGCTTGGTCGATGAGCTCGATGAGTAGCTGTCACTGGAGCTGCGCGTCGAAGCCGAATTTCCACTAATGGGACTATCGAGCATATCTGCAAATAGTACAACAGATGAGTAACCCATTTCGTAGATAGATAGAGAGAGAGAGAGAGATAGAGAGAGATAGATAGCTCCTAACTAATTTGGCTTACCGGGTAGTGAGCTAATATTATTGCTCTTCAGATCCACAACGCCGGCGGATCCAGAGCCGGCACCCACAATGTTGCCCACCGACGTGTATTTCTTGTGCAAGTTTGGATTCTTTTTCGCAGCGCTGCTGCCGTAGCCCATGCCCACAGCAGTGGTCATGTTCATGTCGCTGTTGCCAATGTTGTTGATACCACCACCACCACCACCACCGACGCCGGCACTGCCGCCGCCGCCGCACAAGGGATCGCCGCTCTTGGCTCGCTCCACGAGACACAGTGGGCTCAGTATGGTATTTTGCGTGTCCTCGGGCGTATAATAATCCGAGTCCTCGGTGCCGGGCTCCATAACGCTGGCCTCATTGTCGGGACCCTCTGGCCGTGCTCGCTTCAACGACGAGTTCTTCCTGCTGCCGGACGACACCTGCAGGGCCACATCCCGACTGCTGCCGCCGCTGTTGCTGCTGCACTTGCTATCGCCCACTGCGGGCTCATCGTTCTGGTCATTGTTGTCTGTTGCTGTTTCGCCGCCGAGACTGTTGACCAGTTGCTTCAGCGATTTGCTGTTGGACTTGTTCTTCATCTTGGTAGTGGGCGACAGCAGTGGCGATAGCTTTTCGCTCTCGCTGTCCTCATCGTCATTGTTGTCGTTGTGATTGTGAGTGCCAGTGCTGCTGCTCCGCTTCTGGAACTTGAGGCCATTCTGGCGCTCGTTCACAATGTGCAGCTCCTGCTTATCTGCCGCTGGCGTTGACTGCGGCGATGTGCTGGTAGCCACCGACTCCTTGGGATCGCTCTCGATCTCGACAACGGACAGCGTGGAAGTGCCACTGATGGGGTTGGTTATGGTGCCCACCTCATTGGTGGTGGTGCTGGTCGAAGCATTCTTCTTGATCTTGGGTCGACGTTGGCTGCCGCTCGTCTTCAGTGGCGACGTGTCCTTAGCGCTGCCAGTGGTCATTGTTGAGGCGACCACCGCAACGCTGTCCGTGATATCGTGGTCGCTGTTCCTATTGCATAGACAGATCAAATTATACTGTAGCCTTAGCTAGTAGAACAGCAAACATTACCTGGCTCGCGGCATGTACTGCGGCGGTCCGTTGAGCGCCTCGATGAGGGAGACGGGTATGTAGCCGGGCGGGACATCGTTGGGGGCCGCCTCGGTGGCCACCGAGGTGGGCGTGTTCGTGTGCAGCATGTGTGTGCTGATGCCCTTTTGCACGGCGCGTATTTGCAGCAGAGCGCGGAAGGGGGCGCGACAGATGGGGCAGTTGTTGGCCTGGTAGCGCAACGAGTCGGCGCACGAGTTGCACAGGCAGAGATGGCGGCAGGGCAGGATGAGGGTGTCGCGCGTCTCGCTCATGCAGATGACACACTCGCTGCCATGGTCGTCGATCTCCTCGTCGAGGCAGGACTTGTTCACCGCCTTGTTCTCAATGCCATAGATCTCCTGCAGCAGGTAGCACAGGCCGTCCACAAATATCTTCTGCTTGAGGGCGCGCAGCACATAGCTGCAGGTCTCCGGATGATGGTCAATCACACAGATAGTTGTGTGCGATTGGCGGCACTCCTCGTTGCCCTCCTCAATCACGCAGTGTATGGCCACTGGATACTGTTCGCGTCCTATGGTGTAGACGAGATCATCCTCGGGTATTAGCTGCGGATTGAAGATGTGGCCCGGCTGTGAGAATAACTGATTGATGCCCTTCTCGTAGTGGTACGTGTCTGAGGTGAGGCTGAGGCCCTCGCGTGGCGTCAGTGTGACGCCGCTCGGGTTCACGTCCTCCGTGCAAAAGTAGTAGATGGTGATGGCGCACTTGACGTCCGAGTCGAAGGTGAACTCAATGTTGTAGCAGTAATTGGGGGCTATTGGATCGACGACCTTATTGCTGAGCACATTGCCATCCACCTGCTCAAGGCTGCTGCAATCCTTCTCCTTTTTCTCGCTATCGGAGTCCGCATCAGTGCAGGTGCTTGTCTTCTTATCGCTGGCGATTCTCACAAAGCGCACAGACTCTTTGCGTATGTTAATGAGACTCTTGAGCGTCTTGGTTGGCTCATTGGCCTGTGGTGGTGGGTAGGGAAAAGCTGCTGGCCGATTGCCTAAGAAATTGAGGTCTGCATTCTCGCCAAACAAATACGATTCGGGTTGGGGAGTGTCGAAGCGCTCGCCACCCATTATGAAATGGGTACCAAAGAAGTTGCCCATTCGAGGCGGATATTTGTATGCATGATTCAAGGTGTGGTCAGCTTCCTCGACAGCTGCGTTCTGTCTGCTCACAAAATTACCCATTTGTCAACGCTCTGTGTTCTGTGTCACTTTCACCATGCACACGGGCTCCCGTCTGATTTTACCTTATCCTTCTGCTGCTCCAAATTACAACATTCACATTTGGCTATGTGTATGTATATGTTTACTAAGAAAACACTAATCGAATGTTTGTGTGTGCTGTTTCCACTCTACCCTGTACTTATCGATTCTTGCGCTATCGAATATACACAGGGTGTATGACGATAACTGCCTCAACCGAGGCCGCATAAAAATGAATGTTGGCCGTTGGGTATTTGAATGGGGCACGGTAAATAATTTATTTATTTATTAAGCGACTGGAAATCGATATGAATATTAAAACACAAAATAAAATCTAATTAGGCAATTACTTTTATTTGACATAATTCATAAGCGCTGTGCTCCGAAACTAACACAATTGGAATTGTTTCGGCTACCACCGATAGATAACATAAGAACTAAGGTTTACAGTCGTCTAGTATTAAAACAATCAACTCTTACTACGAATATTCACAAAGTGGTCCAGCCGAGTGGCAAACCTAAGCAAAAGCTAAGCGAACCTAGACTGGTATACCAGTGCGATCCTTAATCTTGCCGAGCACATTCACATGCACCTTGGAGAAGCCACTGGACTTTTTGCCTAGCCCCGGTTGATTATCCGCACGAGACAATGCTGCCGCAGTGGACATGCCCACATCTAGGGATGCGGAAAAGAATGGCGAGGAGTGCTTCGACTCGTCGATATGCGTGGAACGCTGGGTGCCCGTATCCTGCGACAGCAGCAAGTCATCACTGCTCGGCCGCAGCTGCGTGGAAGATGGCGTGTAAATGTGCTGCAGCTTATCCACTTCATCATCAATGGCCTTGAACTGCCAGCTCCAGTTGGCGCGGTACAAGAAGGGTCGATGATCGAAGCGATTGTCATCGGGACTGTAGCTCTCGGCATGCACCGAGGGCGTCAGTACGGTCATCTTGTGACGATTGATGGCATAGCAGCGAAAGAAGTGCTTCACCTTATCGGCCACTTCCTTTGGCGTGAGATCACCCTTCCAGGTGGCGACCAGCTTGCAGAACATGCTGTAAGGTCCGCAGTAGGACTGCTTGCGTAGGCGCCCATACTCGGCCAACTCTGTATAGGTCATGCCCATGTCCTGTTCGTCCGTCTGCAGCAGCTCGCCGTTCTCCTGCAGCGGCTCCAGCTCCGCGGTCGGCTGCGCGTCAATTATATCCTTTAGTATGGGTATATTGTATCTATAATAGGGAAAAATTAAAGCAAGGAAACGAGAGGTGGCACACAGCGCTTACTTATTGTGCGCGTAGGCCAAGAAGCGCCGCAGATCCGTCTTTGATATGCCACCAATGGGATTGATGTCAGCCGAGGAGCAGTCGTACTTCGTCAGATAGCCGCGCAGCGACTCATCCACATTGGCGGAGCCCAGGACGAGCAGGCCACCGGGCCGATTGCGTACCCACAGCATCAGCTGTGCGAATATGTAGGCCAGCACCATGCGAATGCGCGACTGGATGTTCTGCAGGGCCAGATTCTGTCGCGCACAGCCGCCCTGGGTGCGAAAGACGGGCGTGAGTCCGGTCACCACGTTGAATATGCCCAGCAGGGCATTCACGGCCAGATCGATGCTGATCTCGATGTGGTAGCTGCCCAGTTGGTTGGCCAAGCGCGCAGCGCGCTGCTTCGTCTCCTTGCTGCTGTTGACGCTGCCCATGAAGCAGGTGACCAAGAGGCGATTGCACAAGCCCGCCGGATTGTCCGGCGTGTAGTCCGTGTCGGCGAGTATCTTGCGTATGTCATAGAGCACCTGCGCGTCGCCGTGCTGCACGGCATGGACAATGAGCCGGCACATGGAATAGACAATGGTCGCCGAACTGCTGGAGTCGACGCCACCGCTCAGCGGCAGAAAGAAGCCGCCCTGGCCGGAGCGCCGCAAGTAATCCCACAGCCAGCATGCTGGCCCCATGGCAATCTCCTCCTCATTGCTGAGGCTCGGGTAGCTGCTCATGGGCGGCGTAGAGGTCTTGAATATGTCGCTGTGCGTGGACATTTCGAAGTCGCAGCGTATGCGCGGATAGGTCTCCGTTCTGGCGGCCGACGTACAACGCGAGCGCAAGCTCAGCCGGTAGGCACGAATCTCCTCCAGATCGATGGTGGCCAAGGTAACCTCCACATCCTGCAGCGAGAATTGCTGGCCGCGAGCCAGCAGCTCACCGTTCAAGGCAATGGCTGAGCAGCCATTGAAGTAGACGCGCTGGCCATCGCAGCCACGCAAGTTGCTAAAGAGATAGGCGCCGCCGGCCTTGAAGGTGGCATTGCGTATGAGGTCCGCCGTGATGTGCGCCTTGTGCAGCTCCATGTAGCTGCCCGAGCCGTTGACAATGAGCTCGACGCCCGCCAGCGACATCTCAATGTGTTTGCTGTTGACGTTCCACAGCTCCTCGCAGATCTCGTAGCCAATGCAGGTGTCGCGAGTGGCGATGACCGCATCCCCAAATGGCACCGTCGTCTGGCCCGTGTGCTGGCTGATGAGACGCGGCAGCATGTACTCATCCGTTTGGCGCGTCTTCGTCCAGGCGGTGAACCAGCGCGACTCGCGATAGTTGCCATCATCGCACATGGCCATCTTGGGCCGGATGAGCAGCAGGCGGCGATTGAAGAACGCCACGCGGCAGTTGTAGGCGACATTCTGATGCATCACGGGCATGCCCACATCCACTAGAATGTTCTCGCTGTAAAGCAAATCAAGGTTGCCAATCAATACAAGTTGGGACTACTGAAGCACTGCTATGCTAACCAAATGGGCGACATCATGATCTCCAGGAGCGTCTCCCACGAGTGCAGCAGCGTGTCCGGCTCACGAAAATGATCCTCGCAGCTGTACCCACTGTAAGCAGAGGAGACAGATGGAGGCTTATTGATTGCAGCCATGACCAGCGTTCGGATACTCACCACACCTCCAGCTCCGGCCCCGTCCTGTAGCTGGCGCCCATATCCTTGGCCTCCAAAATGGATTGCAGGATGCGGGCCATATTGCCCTCAAAGTCCAGCGCCCATTGGTTTAGGGTGGATACGGCCACCGTTATCTTGCGTCCCATTTTTCGCTCGTAATTAGTTCGTTGTTGTGGTCGTTAATTGGCAGTGTCGTATTTGGCAGTTTTCAACTGAAATGCGACACAAGAAAGATGCATTGAATAACGACACACGCAGGCAGCAAGATTCAGATTTACATTGCGGCCCAACTGCATCGATAATGGTGCCGCAAGCACTCGAGTTTTGGCCATTGCCGTTGCCGTTGGTTCCTACCACATATTGAATGTTGCGCTGTGACTATCGATCAAACATGGGAATTAGTTCAAAAGTTGGCGTGATGACGTACCCGGACCGTCTATTTATAGGCCTACGGCGATTGCGATTGCTGTACTATACCCCCCCCCCCAATGACGACAAAAAACAAAAGGCCACTGCCGGCATTATGATACACACGACCCGTACCAGGACACTCACATTGCCAGTGAGTAGTTTTCCTTATTTCACACAAATTTTCCCAGCGTTCGAGCGCAACAAGCAATTTGCCACAACTGATCATTTAAAGCTGATCAACATATTTGCGAGTAGATTAAATCAAAGTCAAACAGCAAACAGCTGTTTGGCGAAGGAATGCAACACAAAGCTCAAAGCTTGCATTATCGATAACGATTAACTTTTATTGACTGCATTTCAAAAATTAGGGTAACCATATTTGGCTTTGGAAAAACAGGTGGCAGTGAACAAAGAAGCCGGCTACTTTGCACAATAATAAATTTTACTCTAATTATTCCATACGTGGTGAAGTAGGCTAGGCTGAGATGCTTTGTTTGACTTTAGATCTGAGCAGGCTGTTGGTTATCGTTTGTCACATAGTTATAGGTATTTAGTATAGGCAGGCATAGTAGATTTTAGCACGAACAAAATTCGGTTGAGATAAAACACTAATTTAACAAACGTGAAAACAAATTGTGCGCGTATCGGTTATACAGAACATACTAATTTACCAGTGCCCAACAAAATAAGCTAGTGTATTGACGGAAAGTGGAACATCGTGGATTCCAGGCCCAAAACAAGTACAGCATGCAGTGCCCCAGGGATAATTGGGTAACGAGGGCAGCTCATGACAAGAACTGTGAAGGTAAGTGGACTTAATCCTATTATTATTATAAATTTATACCAATATATACCAAGAAAATCTTGGCTAAATCAATTAACTTCCTTTGACTTGTCGCAAGAGATGGCCTTCAAGATGTTGGTACTAGCCTTTTGGATTTTTCAATTGGCGAACCAATGATTGGTAAAAAGCATATAGCTGTTAAGTTCAAATGTGAACTTGGCATGCAATATACAGAGCTGACTTTACGGCGATGAGTTGAGCCCAATGGAATTTACTCTTCTGCTAACTGATCAGTGGGCATCCATTATTGAAAGTGGAGTAGATGGAAAGATAGTAGTAGTAGTCTCTTTCTTTCTATATCTTTCTCTCTCTCTCACTCACTGCTGGCTTCGGTGATCTACCGACCTGTGTGTGAGAGGGTGCTGTCAATAGTTGGCGCCTCGCCACTACCAGCCGATTAGCGTCGCTCAAGCTTACGTCGAGGAGGAGCGACTATTGATTGTGTGTGAGTGTGGGGGGCAATGGAGGTGAAATGCCAGTTACATATATTTACTCTATATATAGCCGGTTGCCGTGTGCTGCTTATGTTTATCACCGACGCCTGCCATGCGGCTTCTGACTGAGCGGAGCGTGGGGAACCCCACTACAGCTGTCTCCGTTCCAATAATAGACTAGGACACCCTATTTACAGCCATCCGATGCATATTCATGCCTTGAGTGGGTATCTAAGACATTTCCTGCTGTAGAATATATGAATAATTGAACTGGCTAATTGACTTGAATCGAATTCGAGTCTGAGAGTTGGTCCTGCCAATTTTAGATACGAAGCACTATTCACTTGATGATGATTTATGTGATACCCTATTTAATATTTATACCGTAGAGAGAGAGTTTAAAACTGCATACATACAAAAATACTTTGGTTGAAGGAACAAAGTTTTTCGGTGCCTTGCACAGCGTCGACAAAGTCGTCGATTGAGTCGGTGGGAAAAAGATGTTTAATGGCGTGGTTTTTACGTCGTAACTTCCAGCCGACCGCCCAACCGCCCCCCTTCCCCGCGACCGACCCACCGACCGAATGCCACTAAACCCAAATCATGCCGTTCATTTCAGTCAGTTGCTTCAGACACGAGTCTGTCGCTGGCAGCCAAGAGCTCCGCCGTGATTGTCGGTGTTGGTGTCTGTCTCAACGTGAATACTGACACATCCGGATGAACATTTGCACTGCCAGTTTGTTGTTTGTTTGTTTGTTTTATTGTTATTGTTTTTTGCAAGTGCTCGTTATCTGCCCCCGCATCCAAAGTCTCTAATGCCGAGAGCAACAGCAGCATCGCCAACGCCGTCGCCATCGCCATCGCCATCACCGCCGCCTCCTCCGCTGTCGCCGGCGTCTTGGCCATGGATACGGTAAACAATTGAGCAATTGTTTCGTAGCCGCATCCATGGAAGCCACCAGACGCCGCCTGCTCCTGCGCAATGCCCGTAATCCAGCATTAACACACGCAATGTTGATAGCATCACCATCGTCACCAATGCTGCTCGAGAGCATTGCGTCCGCCTCCAGTTCCATGTGCAGCGGCGATGCTGTCACCAACACCGACACCGCCGACGGCGACGGCGACTATGGGAAGACCAGCAGCATTGCCAACTTAAAGTGCAATGATTTGGAATGCTCCCTCGTCCTGGCTGACTATGCGAAGGGTGAGTGAGCAGAGAAATCTCCTAGTACCCCAATGAGGTAATAAGGAAAGAGGAGAAAGAAGCTTCTCAATGCAAGTTGAGGTCATAAGTCATCTCCCATACGAGAGATGTTGATCACTCCAATTTCAACTTAGTAACTATCAAATGCTAATAGTAGCTTAAACTGAAAGCGGTAGAAGTACTTTAGAATGGATAAGTACCTTTTAGTGAACCAATCTTAGCCAAAGTGAATCATTTTCTTTTCTAACCCAACTCTAAGCGAAGGTTTCTTGTTTCCTCCTTGTCTTCGATTAGGCACCCCCCTTTTCAAATCTATTGGAAGGGCTATTGGAATTATATACTCTTTTCTCTAATTATGTGTCTCCAGTTCACTGGCTTCTTGTTCGCCTCCACGTCATGTCTATAGTTCTCTTGAGATATGACTCAAGAATCTAAAGCGATAAATTTCAACAGCGTTAGGAAAACGTACTCGCTAATGAATGGCATATTGTGAGGAAAATAAACAAATTATTTGATTAATTTATGCGTTGGACACTTTTGGCCACCATAGGCAACATATGTATGTAGTACATCTATTGGCACGGCTTCAAAAAATTTTTAGAATGGTAAATTGTTTTTATTCGCAATTTAATTTCTGCAGAAATTAAATAAACATATTTCACTGATTTGTTGCGTCAACAGAAGACAGCTGCATTGATTGCGCTGACACCACATCTTCCCTTGATTTCTTCATCTAGTGGGGTACATTTCTGGATGGACAGCTCGGCTTGGGTGGATCTTTAGAGATCTGCAGCCACCATTCACTTTCGTTGACCTTGAGCGGGCAGAATGCGCCATTTGTTGAGGCGATCGGGTCAGCGATAGTGGCAGTCCAAATATGTCCCAAGATGAGACCCTTTAGAAAAATGAATGAATCGGTGGTGGCCACATCAAATAAAAATCTTGGCTACCAATTAGTTTTGGGGCTGCTCGATCTCTGGCGCCCATATCAAGAGTGCCTGCTATCACTTCCTTCTGTCTATATACTATATAGGTATACAGGTATATATATGTTCGATACTGCTAGTATGTCAATGAGCAGCAAACATGTGTAATGCAAATATGGGACGGCTATAGCCAAAATCGAAACGCCACCGCGCGAGGACAGTGGACGACGACATTCTTTTACCTTGAGAATTACGGTTGGCTTGCCAAAACACAAAACACAGCAAATCGCAAAAAAGAAGACCATGCCATACATAAATATTGTGATCAAGATCATTGCCACCGCGTCTCTCGGCTCTCAGCTGCTCTTGGGTGACATAATGCAGCGATGCTGTGTGCGATACTTGGCCGACTCTGGTGGCAATATTGCTTGACACCTGTTTGGTTTGTGTCCAATAGCAACAGCAGCGCCAAATCGCGGGTTGGGTAGGGGGGAGGGGTGGTAGGTGCACCCAATAAATAAACAATTTCTTACAAATTAATTGATGACCCAAAATATGCAATGTGTTGTGTTGGGCTCTGCCTGCCTGCCTGCCTTACTGCCTGCCTGCCTGCCCCGCTTTTCCGCTTTTCCTAATCAGCTGATTAGCCGACACCCGCAACGTTATTTGTTCGATGCGGAACCGTAACCGTATCTAAGGCCTCGCAGCAAGGCATTTGATATTGTTTGGAATTCATTGCTTCCTGGTTGTAGAGCGCAACTATTGTTTTTATGTGTAAATAAAACTTTTTTGCCGCTCGCTGGGCTGGCTGGCTGGCTGGCTGGCTTCCTCGGCTCAATTACAACATCAAATTCGCTGGCAAACTCAGTTTTATTTTTGTGCAACGCGACGATAGAGCCGACGACGTCGTGTGGTGCTGCTGCTGCTCTGAAACTTTACGTTTATCCATCATACTTACTTACTTACTACCAACATATGCATACGATATTTAAACGGTCGCTCTCTTTCCCACGCTCTCGCTCTTTGCGTTCGCAACTTAACGACGGCCGACCCACCACCGCCATCACCCTGCTCCTCCTTCAATGGACTTCAAAGGCGTCGGCTGTGGTCGCGTGCAGTATTTGCAGGCTCAGCTGTTTCCCGTCTGTACGCTAACAACGTCCAGTGGAGGTAATACCCATACACACATACCTACACATCGAATATTCGTCGATCTCACGCATAGCCGCAGTTTTCCCCATTGGAATATCTTTCAAAAGAATTCTCCCATAAGCTCATTGCCTATTCAATTTTTGCGCCATAATAATTAATCGATAGGCGATGATTGCAATCGGTTCAGAAAAGTCAATCATAAAATTGCCAGTATTAATACCCAGTGGAAACTTAAAATGTGTGGGAAATTTCGAGAGTAGTACTTACATTTAGTTATAGGCACATAAGTCTGTATAAATTGGTACTCAATTGCCTCGACGAGTAGGTTTAAGGACACCGTGGTTGTAAATGCAAGCTGAGAACGTAGATGATGATGATGTTCCAGTCTTCGTATCCCACTTATCAGCTGAAAATATGAAGAGAGAGTTATATTTAAAAAAAATTTTTCAAATCGGATTTGAAAACAAAATTAGATCTCAATATTCTAGTTTTTTTTTAATTTTAAAAAATATTTGAAAAAAAATTTGGTAACATTTTATTACCTTAATAATTTTAAACAACATTAAAAGTTTTTAATGTTAAAAAATAAATATACAATCAATTTTTTAAATACACACATCCGATTTAGGGGTAATTTTGCTTATTTTTAAATTTTTTTTCTATAGAAGATATTTACTCAAATAGTTTTAGAGAATTTGGGTAAGCTTCGAGAATCAATCTACAATTTAAAAAATATGGAATATAGCAAAGAGTAACCTTGATGCAAGCAAAGATAAGAATCAGAGATAAGAATTTTTCAATACAATCCGGTTTCAATGATTTTGAAAGTTTTACTGTGAGCCAAAAGCTCGCCGGACAAGAGAAAGAAAAGCTCACTCAGGCATTTTCGAAAAGAAAGAAAGCTTCTGCGTTGTTGTCACTATTGCTATCTCTGTGTTTCATTGCAATAAGTAATATTTGTGTGCCGACGCCTCTCATTTTTTTTTTGCAGCTGTTGGCCGATGCCGAACGAGGAGGTGAGGTGCACGCACTAATGGTCGACGCTTTGGTTCAACATTCTAACGTATTCATTCATTCATTCGTTCGCTCAGTTTTTCGACTTTAGTCAACAACAAAACGCGCAACCAATAACACTAACGCACAACAATATTTCATCAAATAAAATCTATTGGTGACACGAATTTCAAGAAGAACGTTGCTGGCGTTTTCTTCACCTTAGAAAATTATTATTTATATCGGGTTTGTTGTGACATGAGAAGAGGCGTCGTAAAAAGCGAGAAAAATCTGAACATTTTGAGCAGTTCAACGGCCCACTTACATTTAAGTAGCTCGAGAAGTGAGATTTGTGTGGGTTCGGTTTGGTTGGTTGTCCTCTCGACTTTTTCAAAATACATATTAGGCAAAATGAACAGTTTCTTGACTTTCGATATATGATGTATATATGGGGTTATTTCCATTGCCAAAAATTGTATAGAATGGCAACATATGCAGGCATATACATATAAAAATATTGAAGCGGCTATATGGAAAATGTTTTATTTATATAACGACGCAGATTCGCAGAGATTCGCAGGATCTAGAGCACAGGTGTACAGCCCGCGCAAATTTCAAAGTTGGCCCAGAAAAACGCCAAAATTAGTTTAGTGGAGAATCGGGAAATCTAGTTCTTATAATACAACCAAATCAATTTTTATTCAAACAGGTTTCCTTGGCAATTTCCTCTCGAAAGGTCTGAAAAGTAATCAATTGGTTGTTAACACAGATGAGAAAACATTGCGGCCAATTGCACGATTAAAAGAACCGCGCGATCTATTCGCCCTGCCGAAGGACAAGGACAATGACTGTTCACAGCAGGCCCCCAGATGGCCAATCGAGTGTCAGGTGAGTGTTTTCGAAAGAGTGCGCTCAACAGAAAGCATGGTCACTCTATTCGGAAAATCCTTGAAAAAAAAGAAGAAACTCTGCTACGCGAACTGAGGTTGTGAAACTGGACTGCATGTTAAAACAGTTAGTCGAGTTTCTAACCTCATTAGGAAGCCGAGTTTCTCATCTAAATTTCTGCAAGTTTTGTGTGATCTTTCGAATAATTGAGACTCTTTGATAATTCTGACGGGTTTCTTCTTTCTCTGCTTTACATTCGCAGGTCATCGGGGAACGAGTTCAACACATTCCTTATGTACCAGCGCAGCCCGAGCCGCTCAATGTGCCGACGGGCAACGAGCTCAAGCCGCGTCCAGTGGGCGAGGAGAACGGCATTGTTGTGTTTACCTATTGTCCTATAAGTGCCGTAAATTATGTAAGTGGATCCTCATATTTTTGTAGACCTGCACCGCCGCACAGTTAACAATCTGATGAAGGCATCTTAAGGCCGCAGAGCAAACGATTCTAATTTGCTGCTAATTAAAAATTGACTTTCAACACAAACTCATACAGGGTCACGCTAATGCCGTAGCCAAGACTGAGGATAAGTCTAGCGACGATTCGGATGACTCTTCTGATTCCAGGAATGATTATGTGCAGCTCAGTCGCAGGGGGGCCCAACATGCTGGCAAAGCCCAATTGAATAGTGTGTCCAAAATGCTGAAGAGCCTGGACGGTAGGTCGACGAGCAACTCACAAAATGAAGACGGCGACGATGCTTGCGATTTACTCGATGGTGGGTCTGTTAGGAAGGCGCATCATGAACGAGCAACCTTCCAGTCTCTGGTTGAGGTTAAACAGATGCACTATGATAACAAAGGAGACAAGGTATCCAGAGCTGATTATAAGCCCGAATCGCCGCACTGTGTGATCAATCAGTTTGGCAAGAAAATCATCGATAAGATCGTTGACTATGACGAAATACCCTCAGTTGGCGGCAACATGACCAGCGCTAACAAGGTATACAACCAATACGCGGTTACCCCTTTCAAGCTACCAAAAAAGAACATTTCACGCTTGGAGTTGGCCTTCCAGAACAGTTCGGGCCAATACTCTCCAAATGCAGCATCGAAAATGGGCGAGAATAGAAACGACAGCAGCGATGACTACAGCACTGACTTTAATGACTCATTCAAAGATGAGATAGACAGTGAAGTCGAGGCCTTATCCAACCGTCTGGCTGGTGGCGCTGATAGGTGCCCTAAATCGCATTCTAATTCCGTTTCGGATACGGATACGCTAGTGTGCAAAGAAAGCTTTTCCCGATTAGCACGTAAGCGATGATCAGCGATGACGATTTATCAAATTAGAGACAGCCCTAGTTGAGAATCTTTCTCTTTTCATTTTTTTTTTCGGATTCCGAATATCTTTACTACAAACATTCCGAAAGTAATTCATTCATTCCCATTTGATTTATCCTCTCCGAATTCTGACAAACTCGTAACTAATTTCTGAGCCCTCCTCGTCTACTTTCTACACCCTTCTATGCTCCTTCTACTATTCCCGCCTTGGTAATACTTCTTTCCACTTTCAACATCCATATTCGCAGCTTACCAAGCACAAGGTACAAGGCTAGATAGACTACGTAGGTCTGACCTCTTTAAAGCGAAATGAAGGGGGAGGGATGTTAATTAATTGAAGGATTCCACTAGCGTAGAGCTCTAAAATTACACACACACACACACACACACTAAATTAGATTCTGTCTGCAGCGAACGATGGCCAAACAGTAATAGAGCTGCCATCATCTCCAGCGGGAACGGTAAGCATGGCGGCAGCAGTGGCCGCTGTTGCAAGAGGGCGTCGTCGTGGCTTTGAAAATCTGTCAAGCGATAATACGCTTACGAGTACTAGCACCAATACTAGCACCTATGAATATAAGAGCTTTAAGCCAAGTCCAGAGACGATGAATATTAATGAGAGGTCAACATTTCAATCCGAATCTCTTTCTTATGAAATGCCCCAAACGCAGTTCAGTCGCTCGGCGGTGGGTGGTGCCAAATTTGTGACCAACTGTCATCCGATGAACGCCGAGGAGTACGATAGTCTGGAATTTGAGTCACGCTTCGAGAGTGGAAATCTTGCCAAGGCCGTGCAAATCACGCCCACATACTATGAGCTCTACTTGCGTCCTGATCTCTACACAAGCCGTTCAAAGCAGTGGTTCTATTTTCGCGTGAGACGCACTCGCCGCAACATGCTCTACCGCTTTTCCATTGTCAATTTGGTAAAGTCCGATAGTCTGTATAACGATGGCATGCGGCCAGTGATGTACTCTGCACAAAATGCCAAGGACAAGAGTGAGGGCTGGCGCAGATGTGGGAACAACATTTCATACTATCGAAACGACGACGAGTAAGTGCTACTACTATTGACATTTACAAAAGGGAACTGTTGTGTAAACTGTATCATTTGCAGAACCAACAACTTGAACGAAGAGGACGAAGATAACTCCAGCTACACGCTTACCTTCACCATTGAGTTTGATCATGACGATGATACCGTGTACTTTGCCCACAGCTATCCCTACACCTACAGCGACTTGCAGGACTATCTAATGGAGATACAGCGGCATCCCGTCAAATCAAAGTTCTGCAAGCTGCGTCTGCTGTGCCGCACGCTCGCTGGCAACAACGTCTACTATCTCACCGTTACGGCACCGTCCAGTAATGAGGACAACATGCGAGTAAGTCAAGCACACTACCAAGTATTACTATTTAGATTTAACTCTTATGTGCTTGTAGCGTAAGAAGTCCATTGTGGTATCGGCGCGTGTGCATCCCAGTGAGACGCCATCGTCGTGGATGATGAAGGGCCTCATGGATTTTATAACTGGCGATACGACGGTGGCGAAACGCTTGCGCCACAAGTTCATCTTCAAGCTGATACCCATGCTGAATCCAGATGGCGTCATCGTTGGCAACACGCGCAACTCTCTCACTGGCAAAGACTTGAATCGGCAGTATCGAACGGTTATACGCGAAACATATCCATCCATTTGGTATACAAAAGCAATGATTAGAAGGTAGGAGTAGAATAAAAAATAACAGCAGCCTCTTGAACACCCATGCTTTCACTTTGCAGACTGATTGAGGAATGCGGTGTGGCCATGTACTGTGATTTGCACGCACACTCGCGTAAACACAACATATTCATTTATGGCTGTGAGAACAAGCGCAATCCAGAGAAGCGCCTCACCGAGCAGGTTTTCCCTTTGATGCTGCACAAGAACAGCGCCGATCGGGTGGGTTTTTGTGAATGTTAAATTCTACATCTATTCGACTTCTAATTCCAATTATTTCAACAGTTCTCGTTCGAAAGCTGCAAGTTTAAGATACAGCGAAGCAAAGAGGGCACTGGCCGTATTGTCGTTTGGATGCTGGGTATCACAAATAGCTATACGATCGAGGCCTCCTTTGGTGGCTCCTCTCTGGGCTCCCGCAAGGGCACACACTTTAACACACAGGTACAGTTACTACTCGTTACTCGTTAATAACAAAATGATAACGAGAACTTTCGTTTTCGAAAACAGGATTATGAGCACATGGGCCGAGCATTTTGTGAGACCTTATTGGACTATTGTGATGAAAACCCGAACAAAGTAAAACGACATGCTAAATTATTTAAGCAAATCAAAAAGATAAGAAAACGCGAAAAACGCGAACAGAAAGCATTAAAATTACAAAAAATGGCCGATCAGGGATGTATTCTAAGCGGAAAACTGAAAGTGAAACGTTCTGTGGAGAAGAGTGTCTCCTAGGAACGTTTCACCTAACCTTAAACACGCGTCCCTCCAACTCCACACCGCACAAATATTACCGCTTTTTGTTGTTCTACTTACTAAGTATTGTTGTAAATGTTGTAAATGTGTAGTGAGTGTTTGTTGCTAGTATTTGTACCGATACATTTACCTCTAACACGACATAATCGAAAATAACAAAAATTAAGAAACGCGGCAGAGTTCTCAGATGTGATTCTATATGTATACTACTTATATATATCCAGTTGCCAAACAAAAAAGTTATTTAAATGCTGTCTATCGCGCATATCGCCGTTTTTTTATTTTTATTATTATACTTATATATATTTTTTAAAATTCTGCTCGAGCACCACATGTATCAGATATATTGTATCTGGGTGTATTACAGCACGAAGGGCACTTTAATAAATATGTATATTCGTTATTACTATTATTAATTACTCTAGTAGTAGTTGGCTTCTGTATCTTTTTTTTTTATTCTTAATTTGCAATACGCTGTAAAAAACTTTTGTTTCTAATAAAAAAAAAATTCACACACTTGTTGTAGTTAGTCGCTAAACGTTTACTCTTTAGTATTTGTTTTGATTTGAGTTCTACACGTTTTCAGCTTTGTCAACAAAACAACAAATTTGATTAATTTTTAATTAAATTTCGGCAAGTGTATAATTTTCACTAATCCTAATGCAATAGATTTTAAATTTACTCAAACAACAGGAAAGACTACGCTCCAAAATAATCGAAAGACTGATGCGCGAAGGCTCAAGCGCCGATGAACCTTTGAATATACCTCTGTCCGACTACTCAAGGTAAGTACCTTCGATTTTCAAACTAAGGTGAAAAAAAACCTCCAATCTTATCAAAGCTTTCGTATAACCTGGTAGTAGAAATCTAAAGAGAAATTTCTAGAAAAAAAAAATATTTCAACGAATTCGGTAAAATCTATTTAGGAATTCGCAATGGGGGAAAAATTAAGCATTACCTAGGGTGAAAATTGTAAAAGTGATCTCAGAGTCAGACTCGCACAGTATAAGTTAGACAACGCATTTTCATAAGTAAGCCAAGAAGGCGCTCATTTTTACAAATTTCTTTTTAGTGACGAGGGCAACTGCAGCTCCAGTTCGGACAATGAGGGCAAGCACTCGATAACGGCCTCCGATCTTGAGGGTCCTTGCTGTGCGCCCATACGTGCCCCGCCCAGTTCACCAGAGGTCATGCATGAGATACGCAAGGTAGGTACTGCAGCACAACCCTCCGAGCACTACCGCAACCCACGCTTTCACGCACCGCTCACAGTTTCGCGTGCGACGCATGCACAAGGTGATGCATGTGCTGGACCAAGTCTACTTCTCGCCGGTGCTGCAGAAGAAGTTCAAGACGCTGGCGCGCCTGAAGCGTCGTCGCCATAAGTTGGGATATAAGGTGAACAGTGGCACTCGCCAGACGGCGGGTGCTACTACTGCTCCTGCTGCTATTAGGCCAAGCTCGCCCAACGACAACGACACTGAAAAGCTGATAGGCAGTGATTCGACTCAGCCACTAGCAGAGTCCAGTAGCTCGGAGAGCAATGGGTCGAACTCCTCTGAAGTAATCTCGGAGATTAGTAATGAGGTGAAGCCGCCGACGACGACTACTCGAAAGCAGCAAACCACGCGCAAGCGCAACAAGAAGAAGAAGGTTATGCCCACCGAAAAGTCGAAATCGAAAGCACCGAATCGCAAAATGCACATCGATCGTACTTTGAGACTTTGGCTAGCCAACCGACGCATTTTCATCTTTCGCCGCAAGAAGGTAACACACGACACTCAGCACCAGCATCACCATCACCCATTCGCAACAAAACTAGTATTGGTATAAATTGTTGGTCGCAGTTCAATTGTGATTTAAACTCCCAACTAGTATTGTCCGTTCAGTGTTGACAAACAACTTCATCAACCGTTTGGGGTGGCTTGAGAATTATAACATAGAACTGCGACTAGCAACGAATAATTGAATGTGCTTTGGCATCTGAACAATTGATACTATTTGCAGAATCGCCGCCAGCGCGTGCGTAGCAAGCCGCTGAAGAAGCGCGGCGAAGTGGTGCGCACTGCTTTGGATTTGCCCACAACCGATCCTGGCTCCGATCTGCATTTCTCCACAGACGATGAGGAGCTGTCGCCTACAGGCAACCTGGCCTTTGGCGCAGTGGCGCCACTACGTCATACGCTGCTCCAGAGTGAACTGCAGCGCCGCTATATCGAGGAAATTGGTGACATGGTCGTGCAGAAACCCAAGCCGGCTCACATGCCGCCGGAGCTGATCGTGACCACGCCCTCGAAGAGCATCGGTCCGGGTGGACTTAAAAAGTTGGAGGTCTACAAGCTGACGCCACGCACGGCGCCCGAACAGGACGGTGGTCTGCTCCACAGTCCCAACGGCGGCACCAGCACCCGACGCACCTACTCCTGGCACAATCTCAACCAGGAGATCGGCAGCAACAGGCCCAACTTCTTCATCAACGATCAAAAATTGACCATCAAGGTGCCGAAGGCACCGGCACGACGGTGAGTCGATACTACTGATGGTAGATAGCCAGTGCAATGCTCATCCTTTGTCCACGTTAGCAGTGTGCCCAGCAGCTTTATACCACTGGCCCAGCAGCGGCTGGGCAATGCCAGCAATCCGGACGACCTGCAGCTGAAACTCTCGCTGAAGAAGAAGATTTGGACGGGCGCCAATGGCGAGCCCGTTAGCCGACCTCTGGCCTGGTACAAGGGCCATCAGTCGCAGGCGCACGCCCATGTGGCGTCTGTCATGGCCTCGGCAGCTGCACTGCGGAGCGCTGGCGGTGGAACAGCTGCCGCACAGACGCGCAACATGTTTGCGGTGAGCAGCAAGGAGCCACTGGCAACTGGCGCTGGGCCGAACACCGCAGCACTGCCGCCGCCCTATGTGGGCGTGTCGCGTCGCCCCAGAAAGCTGGAGCAGGTCGACTTGTTCAAGTAGGTGCCGCATCCAAAACGACCAGCAGCAGTCCTACTAAAATGTCTTCAAATTACAGCGCCTGCTCACAGAAGCTGCTGCTCTGGCAGCAGGAGCACAAGAAAATGCAGCCGGCACATGCGCGCCTCATGGGTGGCACCAACAACAACAAGCTGCTGGAGGTGCCGCCGGTCCTGCTGCGCGGCAGCAAGCCGAAAAAGGGCATGAGAACGGCGGGCGTTGGCAGCGATGTTGTCGGCCACATCAGCGGTTCAAACGCGACGGGCAAGAGTAAACGCAACTCCAGTTTGATGAAGATTGCCGAGACGACGCATCTGGTGACGCGATTCTCGCGCGCACGCAGCAGTGCTGGCGGCTCGGCCAATTCAGCCGTGCAACGTCTGCTCCTCAATAGCCAGGCGGCAGGCAGCTGTCCCGATCACATGCACAGCTCGTCCGCTGCCGAGATGCAGCAATTGGCTGCTGGTGGACGCACAGGCAGCAAATTTAAGACTGGCGGCATCGTCGTCACGGCCTTGCAGCAATCGTCGAGCACTACGGCCAACGGCGCCGGCGGTGCTGTCTCGCGGCGAATGCGCCACGCAGGTGGTGGTGGTGGTGGTGGCGGTGGCCTGCACTTCAAGAGCGGCGGCAACATCGGCGTCACCGGCATCCGCAACAGCAACCTGATGCAGCAGCACAAATCGGCCGAGGACATTTCGCTGGATCCCGTTAGTCTGGTGCGCAAGGTGAAGACCAAGCTGAAGAAACGCAAGTCGCGCACGCTGGCCAATGCCGACGCGGCGGGTGTTAAGTAAAAGCAAAAAACGAAAAAAGTAGCTAATACATACAGTCAGTCCATTTATGATTCCCGGCCATTCCTCACTCCGACACACAATCTCCTTGACCGAAGACAACAACTCTCCTATCCGTAGCCCGTATGAAGCAACTCTTTATGTGTATTTGTATGTGAATCTTTTGTTTTTTTTTTTAGACCAAATTTTAGGCTAAATTTAACTCGTTATGTGTATGGTGTACTCTACAATGAGCCACAATAGCTGCATACTTAGCATAATGCAAAATTATTGGGGCCCAGCAACAACAACAATAACAACAGCAGCTGTCACGCCACATAATGTACATACCATGTATGAGAAGTATTAAATATTACAACACTCATCACATCACAATCAGCAGGTACATGAACCTTGCTTGGGCCCCATATCATTCCCATATTCAAATTCTCAATAAAAAAATTACATTTGTTATGCTGGCGCTTGTTCAATTAATATAATGGAGCGCCATTCAATGTATACGTACGCAAATAAATTTTAATTGCTGCCGCAGTAATTAAATGACACAACTAAGCTAAACGCACGGGCAGTAATTGGAGCACGAGGAACAAGGGCGGGCTTGGGGCAATTTACATACCCCTTCCATAAAATGTGTGCAAGCGTTCGGTCACCACTCAGCGAAGCTCAAATGATGTCTCCTAGATGAATGAGATGAATGGAGATGCTTTTATATCGCATATAGATGTTGTATTTGTTAATTCGCCGACATCAATGTATTTAAGCGGTGTTTATATTATGAACTGGAATTACATAAAGTCTGCCCAAATGTAGCAAAGTGGTTGTACTACAATAATCAGGGTTGCCAAATCATCCCTTTACCGGACAGTTTTGTCCTTTTTCAACCGTCGTCTGGCCTTTTCAAATCTGTTTTCCTATTACCTTTGTAAGTTTTGTATTCATTAGTTTGGGTTTCTTATTTCCATTTTTTTTGGGCGCATTTTTGTATCTATGATGCCAAGATTATTTATAACATAAACTTGTTCTGCTGCGTTTTTCAAAAACCCTTGCCAGTTTTCTATCCTTTTTTTGAGTTTTGTTATCGACAGGAGTGCGACAAGATAGCAACGGAGTCAACGTTTACACACAAATTCAAAACCATATGATAAAGTCTTAAAATTGAGAACCTAAAAATCCAAGTAATTTCTTTAAATTCTGTAGAAAAAAAAGGCTAAACTAGTCGTCATGTGAAGCTTAACGGATATCTTATCTCTCTATAGAGCTTTACATGTTATTGCATGGGATTAGTAGGGAAGGTTACGAAATGCTATATAAACTTACATATATATATATATGTATATATCACCGATGCCTTAGAACTGAGAGAAACCGTTCATTTGATATTATAAGAAACTTTTTATAAATATTTGGCAATAGCTTTGTTGCAAAACTGCTTTAAACTTGTATCAATGCACTGAAGTCAGCTCACTTCTATGAAAAGGAAGATAAGCTGTTGAGATCGAATGCAACCATCGTCGATAAGTTTTTTGCATCGTCGATAATGAAAACAAAAACAGCTGACTGCAAACATTTAACATAATTTATTTTATTACTGTGCACAATTGTCATTTCAGACAATTTTTAATTTTGACTTGCTTATCCGCTAGGTACTCTCTAGATTTATATTATATCTATGTTGCTTCACATATTAAGTGGTATCGGCTCCTTTCTCTTGTCCAGTCTTGATTGGATTCACCGTGGGCTTAACACCCGTCGAATCAACAAAACGTGTATGCATGCCTGCGGCAATAAACCGCTTACTTGCTGGAATATCCAAGCGTGGTGCCGCTTTCGCATCATCGATTTCCTTGTCGCGCGCAAGCAGTTTTTTGGCTCGATCTAAGTCATGCAGGATGTCGGTCTATAAAACAGAATCAAGTTTAATGATGACAAAACATATAAATACAAAACATACCTTTGTCACATCATTGCCCTGCAATTTGTCGTACATCCAGTACAATGTGCTATTTGTATATGCCAAATATGAGTCAAGTTTAATCCGTTCATCAAGAGTCAATGATGAGGCTTCGCGCGCTGCCACTGCAGTGTTCAAATCACGCTCCAAGACATCTAGTTTTGCCGCAAAATTGTTTAAGGCTTCAAGTGCTTGAGCCTCTTTTGGTTCTCCATTTGTCGCAGACATGACGGCGACTTTAATATGTGCAACTAAAGATTGTTAATTTCTTCAGTCCACAACGTGCCGCAATACTAAATCGAATTGTTGTATATCGATTTACGATAATTTCAGTGCTACAAGTTAGCGACGATTATCGAACAAAGGAAATACGAACAGGATAAATTTAATAATTTAAAAATAAAATTAATTATTCGCCGTTTTCCCACTAGAATTTGTAGTTATACTAATGTCAATTTAAAACAATGCTATTCAAACAAAGTCGTTATCGGAATGTTCTCGTTGCATTTTCGACAAATTGACGAGTTTCGAAAACAGCAAGCATCAAGCTGTATAGCCGGCTGAAACTGGATTGGTCAAAATGCTAGAGTAAACATATCTGTGAGCGGTGTGTTTGTTTACGTTTCTACATTGAAAATGGTAAATAAATTAATTTATTCCAACACTTACATAAATCTCAACATTTACATAGGCACATCCTCTGCTCAAAATTAGTTTGTTATTATGGGTGGCTTGTGCCTGGAGCTCACCACCACTGCCCCAACCAAATATACTGCTAATACTGAGCGATGACCAGGATGTGGAGCTGCACGGCCTCTACCCGCTGCTACAGACCACGCACCTGTTTAATAAACACGGCGTACGCTTTGAAAATGCATTCACTACCACGCCCCTCTGCTGCCCATCGAGGGCCAGCCTGTTGACGGGCCAATATGCGCACAATCACAAGACTGTCAACAATTCGCTCAGCGGTGGCTGCAACGGCCCCCACTGGCGCACAAATGGCGAAGCACGCGCTCTGCCGGTGCTGCTGCAAAAGCATGGATATCAAACGTTCTTCGCTGGCAAGTACTTGAATCAGTACCGGGGCGTGGAGGTGCCGCCCGGCTGGCATCAGTTCCATGGCCTGCACGGCAATTCGCGCTACTACAACTATACACTGCGCGAAAACGAAAAGAACGTCAGCTACACGGACACATATCTGACGGACTTGTTGAGCGATCGTGCCGCTACGTTCTTGCGCAACGTGAGTGGACCCTTCTTTGCGATGATAGCGCCACCAGCCGCGCATGCACCGTTCACGCCCGCGCCCCGCCATGCGAACGCCTTTGCCGAGGTGTCGGCCCTACGCACGCCCAGCTTCAACGTGCCAGATGAGAATAAGCACTGGCTGTTGGGATCTGCGCAACGTTTGCCAAATGCCACCATCCACACAATCGACAAGTTTTTCCAGCAACGCTGGGAAACGCTGCTGGCCGTCGATGAGCTGCTGGCCACACTGGTGACTGTGCTCAACGAGACGCACGTCCTGGACAACACGTACATCATTTACACCTCGGACAACGGCTACCATTTGGGACAGTTCGCCCAGCCCTTCGACAAGCGGCAGCCCTACGAGACGGACATCAAGGTGCCGCTACTCATGCTGGGCCCCGATATACCCGCTGGTCAAATTGTGCCAGCGGCAGTCACTCTGCTGGACCTGGCGCCCACAATCCTGGAGTGGGTTGGCCTGCCGGTGCCCACCAGCATGGATGGCCGTTCCCTAAGGAGTGAGCTTTCGCATGCAGCGGCATCTCCGCCACGCACTCTGCTCATCGAGTATTGGGGCGAGGGTAACGAGGACACCTACAATCCGCAGTGTCCGTGGCGGCGCAGCGATCATTTGGCTCAGTGTACTCCCGATGCGGACTGCCACTGCCAGGATGCGTGGAACAATACGTACGCCTGTGTTCGCGATTTCCGCTACAATGAGAATCGCATCTATTGCGAGTTCCGGGATACTGAGGTGGGTAGCCTTAGATTGTATCTCAAACTCTACTCAGACTTCTATCACCAGAACTTTGTGGAGGCCTATGACCTGACGCAGGACCCGTACGAGCTGCATAACATTGAGGACGACCTGCTGCCCATCGAGCGCGCCTTGTACAGCATCCTGCTCACGAAGCTCGCCCAGTGCGGGGGCCCAACATGCAATTTGTGATTTCTCATCGAAACTTTTATAATATATCATATTATCAAAATAGTATCTGACAACGTATTCATTGAAAAGCACTGGGATTGGATAATGAGGCAGCTTATATGGCGGCGATGCTTATGCCAGCTCTTCGGCCTCCAGCGACTTGGACTTTAGCATGTAGTTGGTATCCTGGCCACCCTGACTGGAGTTCTGCGACTTGGAGCTGGATGTCATGTTGTACAGCTCATCCAAATCCTGGCTGCGTCGATAGCTAAGTGAAGCAGATGGATTATTGCAATATACAAGAGACACAAGGAGCGGACACTGCCTACGTGCTAACGGGCCTGGGGCTCTCGGGATTGTTGCTATTGTTGCTGTTTGTGTCGTTGTCGGGCTCATTGATGTTGGAGCTGTTGTAGAGATCACAGTGGTCCAAGAACTCGGAGCGCAGATACGTGTCCAGGTCGTTCACATCGTCATTGGCATCCACGTAGTCCTGCTCGTTATCCCGATCCTGCTGCGACTCGACCATGCACAGCCACTGCGAGTTGTGGTTGCGAAACTTTTCCAACTACAAACAACAACGCTTGGAATTGAAGTGCTTTTGTGGATTGACTAAGAACCTACCTTGATGCGCTTGGCCCACTCGCCATCGCTGATGGCAATGATGTCCAGACAGTAGTCGCACACGTTGCGTATCTCCTCGTTCTTGTCGTGCATCAGATCGATGAGATAGGCCGGCGATTCGGTCTCCTTGATCATGTACTCGCGCGTGCTCTCGTGCCGCAGTATCTGCTGGAAAACGTAGATGATCTGCAGGACGATCTCGTCGTCCTCCTGCTTGGCCTTCAGCAGCTCGATGAGCGAGAGCACGACCTTGGCGCGGCAGAAGAGCAGCGCACAGAGCTCATCGAAGGCACAGGTGCCCAAATAGACGATGGTATCGAGCACCAGATCGTCCTGCCGTGCACACGGCACCAGCAACTGTCGTATCCAGGGTATGAGATGAAAGTTTTGCAATATCTGCGAATAGTCCAGGTCGGTCAGCGTCAGATTGCCCAAAATGCCCAGGCACTCCACAATGAAGCTCTCGTCATCGCAGATGGTCAGTATGCGGGCCAGGTCGCCCACGTAGTCGATGAACTTGAGCTGCAGCGACTCGTGCTGGGAGAGATTGCGCAGCAGCTTCATCAGCAGCGCATCCTGATACTTGAAGGCACGGTTCATGAGACTGTGCAGCCGCTGGCCCTCCACCATGATCTGTGCATTGCGGCGATTCAGCGACAGATTGATGCATAGGGCTATGAGATCCAGATCCACTTTGACATTGAGATTGAGAATGATGGCATCGGTGGCCATTTGCACGCACTCCGTGTGCGCAAACATCGACTTGACCTTGTCGTCCAGACTCATGTGGTAGAGTATCTTGACGGCGATGCCGTGATGCTTCTCATCGTTGATGAACATGACCAGCATGGGCAGGTAGCCCGCCGAAATCATTTTGCGACGGAGCGTGCCATCAAAGGACAGATTGAAGACCAGCTTGAGGGTGACCTGCACCAGGTCGGAGTGCGCATTCTGAAAGAGTCGCGGCAGCTTCCAGACAATGTTCAGCGCACACATCTCGTCCTTGTTGTCGCCCACAATGGACAGCTTCTTGAGGAACGTGCTGACGAGCATCAGCAGATCGATGTTCTGGCGATCCAGCGCTTTGACCAGCATCTTCACAATGTTCTTGCGTCGCATCTTCTCCTCCAGCTTCACATTCTCGGCCATGTTCAGCAGCAAGTAGAAGGCCACGCGCAGCAGCTGCTCCTGTTTCTTGGCAAAGACCTTCAGCTGCTTGTTCAGGCGATCGATCTCCTCCTTCTTGACCTTGGGATCGTTCTGGTCCAGCGACTCGTGACTCTGCGTCTTCAGCTCAACCGGATTCGCATTCGCGTTCGCATTGGCCCCGGCGGAGAGCGACTCATGGTAGCTGTTGTTGAGCGCCTGACTCTTGATCAGCGACGGCGACATTGTGCCATAAAAGCTGCTCCAGTTGCCAGACTTGGGACGCTGCTTGAGCTCTGGTATGCGCCGTCGCGGCGGCTCCATCTCTTTGGGCTTCTCCTCGTTCATAATGTCGAGAAAGTCGTCGGTGCTGCGATTCAGCTTCTCTTCGCTGGCCTTGGCCGAGACGGGCGTGAGCAGCGTCTGCTGTTTTCGCAGATCCAGCTCGTTGCGCATGGCGTCGTAGCGCCGCAGCTCGTAGTCGATGACATCCATGCATAGAGAGCCAATCTGTGCAATGGGATCGATTGAATAGGATGAGCAGGAACAGTAGTCGCTGGTACTCACCTTGTATTGCACGATTAGCGAATGGAACTTTGTGAAGGAGGAGAAGCAAAAGAATATGTAAATAATGTTGGTGGAGAGATCCAAACTCTTGCGCCAGTCCTCGCGCAGCACCCGGGAGAGCGCACTCAGGCAGGCCTCTATAAACGAGAGCGTGAAAAAAAGAGAGCTGGAGAGTTAACCTAACCTTACCATTCTTTTCCAGCTCTTCCAGATTGTCGGGATTACGCGCCATTTGCAAGATCATGGCTGAGCCGCGGACCCGCTCGCTCAGCTCCTCGTAGAGCAGCTCGACGTACTCGTCTATGTTGGTGATGGACACCTCACTGGATGGCGTTCCCAGTCCCATGTTGGTGCTGCCAGTTATGGCCGCCGCCGTGCTGTGCGATCGCGCCGAGGAGCACGAGCTGTGAAGCGCCGCCGACTTGCGACTCGTATGCGTATTATCGGCAGTGTCTGCTTGGGCACAAAGACAGTTGATTAATGGGACTGGTTGGTGGGACAACTGCTGCTGCTGCTACTCACCCGTATCGCGGCGACTCTTCAGGTAAAAGATGATTTGCTCCACATCGTTTATCTGCGACTTGTGTATGAGATCACATTTATCGACCACTTCGCGTGCCAGTGCCGCCGGATCCGTTTTCGCGTTCAGCGAACGCAGCCGTATGATTTTCTGGCAGTTCTGCAAAGTCATGATAAGTCAATTGCCAGTTTGGTTTACGCTGCCATACCACCCACCTTCTTCTCCTCAATCATGGGATTGTTGGGCTCGCCAAAAACGGTCGCCTCCAGCTGATAGTTGACTATCAGCGCTTTATCCGTGGGATGCGGCTCAATGCAGCCGCCTTTCCAACGTCTGGGCAAAAATAAGTGAATAGTATTAATATTTCCCATAAGAGGAGCATACACATACATATGTATGTTTGTTTGTGGCAGCTATAAAAGGTGAAAGGCCTTTGCGCACACATCTCAGCCAAGCAAAGGTTAAAGCCAATGGGAAAAATCAATAAAATCATAAAGTTCTAGTGGCAGTGTTGCTGTTGTTGTTGTTGTTCGGTCAGCAAGGTAAATGAGCTTATTATGGTGTCCTTGTATGTGTACTCATACATGCATACAGATGTATGTATGTACAATGTGTGTATTCGTTTCTGTTGTCTACACCACTCACTCACTTTTTAATAAACTTTGCATCATCGTTTGTTTGCATAATTTGTTCCTTTGCAAAATTATTGATGTATTTTATAAAAGCTTTTTTCGCTGTTTCTAATCGTCCATTGGCGGCGCCAACAGTAAATCGCCTTAGAATAGTAGCAATCGCATTTATGCGTATATTTCTAAGCACTATATAGATCTGTACGTCGCCGGCTATCGAATTCAGTATATAGTACACATAATGAACGATGATCAGGAACAGCACCAAGCCAGATATTAATTGAATATAAAGCAACAAAACGAATTGCATGCGCTTGACGACACCAAACAACGACAAGTGATTAGAGATGAGCAATATTTTCTCACCACCTGCTAAGCACGCATTTTGTTCCAATTGGATTTTTGCCGATATAATTATATAGGTAGCCAGATCAGACCACGTTTTGAGGGATATGTGTGCAGTAGTAATGGGCGATATTTTATAATCTGTGACTTTGTCACTGATATCTCAAAGTCACTGTCACAGTCGTGACACAATTTCAAAAATAGCAGATATAAAATATCTGTAAAACATTTTTTTAAATTCATACAAAATCTATGTA
>JBAMCN010000004.1:7967-21241 GCA_037075225.1 Dichaetophora lindae
TTCACGTTTCTTCAGCTGTTGACATATGTCCTATTGAATTGCTTGTGTCCTGCAACATCTTCAGTAGCAAGTCCCTGCTAAGTAAATAGCACAGATTTAAGGCAGCCTCGGCATGCAAATGAAGTGCAAGAGAGTGCGGCCGATTGTGGGGAAGGGGCGTCGCTAGTTACACGTAGTTGCCAGTTTCGTTGGCAACACTCGGCATAATTATGGAGCGTGGGCAGCGTCAGCCGGCTGCAGTCAGCCGGCTGCAAGAAACGGAATGTGACGTCACAAAACAGCCAAAATCCACTTCATGACCGAAAATTAGTTTTTAACCCACAAAAATAATCCCGAATGACATAAGATGACTCCACCATTCAGCAGAGCGAAAAGCAAGCGGAGCATAACAAACATTATACAGTTAGTCCTGAGCGTCCTTCCCTCTTTCTGCCCCGCTCTCTTTCCCACGGTGTCTCCTAGCCGCAGTCGCTTGGCGGAAGTTGTAAAGCAGCCATTCCTCGACCATGTTTCTTGCTCTTGATGTTGTTACTGCTGCTGCTGTTGCTGTTGCCAACGTTGGCGGTTGGCAGGCTAACTCCCCCACGCCCCTTTCGACTCGACCGACGCTTTTGGCTTACGGGCAATGTGAAGCGCCAACAATTCACGAGCTCGTAATGCGGTCGTTTTATAGCAATTTTTGTTGTTGTTGCTGCTGTTGTTGTTATTGGCCTCGTTGAGTGTTATGGTTGTTGTTGAGCAGCGCATTCGTTGTTGTATTAACTTTTTCCAAGTGACGTGAATGGCACCGGCCACTGCCAGCCATGGCATGCTGTATATAGTAGTGAGTCCGTCCCCCACCCCCATTGGCCATAATTTATTAAAGCCTGCACCAGAGTGCTCTCCAGTCGAGCGGCCGCCCACGGCACACAATTGAAATTTAAGGAGCAGCGAGGAGTCGCAGCCAAGTTGCAGCCAACGTAAAGCCTTCTCTTCCTGGGCTCTCAGCCCAGTGCCGCCAGAGCGATCGGCAGTGGGAGTACCAAGCCAAATGGTAATCGAAAAATGCGCCGAACAAGAAGCGCAACAAAGCGAGTCCCGTCCTTGCTTCCAGTCAACTTCTTGCGACTTTCTTTTGCAAGCATACTTACATCGGGTATTTTAGAGTTGACAGAAGACTTGTTGCAGTTGAGGATAAAATATACAAAATTATTTCTGAATGAAAACTGGCAAGGAATTCTCTTCATATAGCGGCAGACTTCTATTTAATTATCGAAGTGGGTTAGGGTAATAAATCGTCGGCTTGGACTCTGCTGCTACTCGTACTTTCTTGTATTTTTGTTTCTTAGTCTGTTCTCATTTTTCAGCCCAATCCTGGCCGCCAGCATGTCTAATTTTTTGGCTGGAAAATATTTCATGAAACATGGCGGCAACATGCGAAACGTGAAATTCGAACGCGAACCTCGAAAAATTTTGTGCCCAATCCGAGTCCGAATCTGATTGTGACACAAGCGAATTTCGCTGTTGGCTGCTCAGCCCTCGCGGATATTTATGTGCCTATGCCTTCTGTTTTTTTCCTTGTTCTACGCAGACCCTGCCCTCCTCCCCCTTACATCTTGGCATGCAAATTTATGGTGTGTCCCAAAACAATTGTTATTGTGTTTTCAACTTTTGCTTGATTTGTGTTTTTAAGTGATTTCGAATGGGTCGCATGGGGCCGGATAATCGGGCTGCGGACGACTATTTGCCGGGGCCAGCTGCCGTTGATAATTTTTAGGCTGTCATCGCAGACGCTACGAGGCTACTATGCACACAGCCACTATTCGTGGTACTTACTAAGCACCCAATAACCATAAAACACGGCGCATTCCACCGCCGAGAAGCCCCCACCAGCAACCACCCACGCTGCAAGTTGCTGCAATTTTCGTTCAGCAGTTTATTTATTTGTATTTCCGCAAACAATTCGAATGCCACGGCTGCCACAGAACTTTTTGACTGGATGGCATTTGCAACTGTGCAACTGCGCAACAATGGCAACAGTAAGCAGCCATTGTTGTTGCTCTTGGTGGTGCAGTTACCGCTGGCAGTAGGCCACTTCCTGCAACTGGGTAACTTGTGCTGCCTGCCTGCTTGCTGCCTGCTGCTTGTGTGTTGCGTGCAATTCGTGAATTTTTGAAGGCATTTCTTCTTGCTGCCTGCCATCCACTGCCATTCTCCATGACTGCTGTTGGCCACTCCGTTGCTGGAGCTGCTTGCAATATGCAAACGGTCATTTCGTTAATGAGCGTCGGGCAACGGTTGGAGAAGCAGCCGCAACTTTGCCTGGGCGGGCATCCGGCGGATGGGCAGCCGGCAAGTGCCGAGCACATCCCACCGAGATGGACAGCAGCAGCAGCCGAGCGGGCACTGTGGCCTAGTAAAGTGCACTGCACCTCGCTCATCTGCAACTGCCACTCTGTCTCTCTCTCTCTCTCTCTCTATCTCTCTCTCTCTCTCTCTCTCTCTCTCTCTAGCTCTGTGTGTGCCTGCCTATGCCAGTCTGTCTGTTTGCTTGAATGACTTGGTTTATTTCAAAGTAATGAAATGAAATTGAAATGAATGTTTTATAAACCGTTGCCGAGTTAGTCGGTGCACAGCAGCCTCTCTCGCTCTCGCTCTCTTTCCTTCACACACCGCACCGGGCTGGGAGACTCATCAAATTATTATAATCTCCTGTGGGTATGGGTTTTGGTGGCGGGGAGTCTCCACTTTAACTGGTCACTAAATAAAATTAACCTACAATCAAATTTAGAGAATGTTCACTAGTATATTGTCAAATTTGTATAAAATAAAACTAAGATCAATGCACAAGCAATTTGTAAGTAGTACCATATGGATAGTAAATGGTGTTTTTTAATAGTCTACGACACGAATCCTTACAACAGGAGGCAGCTGGGTGGACGAGGGTATCCTGTTGCCGCTCTTTGTCTGCTCTGAATTTTTAATTAAAATTCGCTTAATGTTGTCGCCACAATTACTTTGGTTGCTGCTTCCGTTGTTGTCACTGCTGCTGCTGCTGTTGCTACCATGTGGCATGCGCCCATTAAGCATTCTGCGGATTGTCGTCGCGGTTCTCGTAGGACCAGAATTTATGAAATTCAATTAATATGGACACCACAGTGTCGGCCTGGCCGCTGCGCACAAAAGCAACACAAGTGAATTTTGTGCGAAAGGCATTAAAATGCGGACCTCACCAATTATAAAGATCTTGCAGTGTTATCTTGCAGGGATCCTTGGGCTTGACCATGTCAAATATCTCGTCGTTAACGTCCGCGAAGTCGATAGCTTCGACTTTGCGCGCCAGCATCTGCTCCTGTATGCCTTTGAAGAAGTAGCGCAGCGTCTGGGACGTGAGGTAGCCTTCGTGCTGCTCATCCAGGATGCGAAAGAGGTAGTGCAAGGCCGGAGATGTCTGTTCAGAGGGGAAATGAGTGAATTGGTTGGTCATATATGTGCGCATAAACTCACACCTGGCGGTTCTCCAGCGCCAGCACAAAGTCCAGGAATGTTTTGTAGTCCATTTCGCCGTCGTAGGTGTGACACACCTCGAACACACGATCCAGGAATACTGAGGTGAGCGTGCCTGAGCCATAGCCGGCCAATTCCTTTCTGCTCAGCAGACCATTGTGATCCACGTCTAGGCTCAGATAATTGTTGTAAACCGCTAAGACAGCTGGCATTGAGAAACCGCTGCGAGGCGGCAACTCTTCTGCTGGCGTGGGCTGGTTGCGCAATTCCAACAGCTGGTTGATCAGCCCCGAGGCCAGCATATCCCGAATGCGTATGCGACCCGTATGCAGATGGTCGAGGAAAAAGAAGAACCGTTTAACGGCCGTGCACACGTAGAACTTTTCGAAGGAGGGCGGCATGCAGTCGCGTATCTGAACCAGTGTGGGCACCAGGTCGACAATGTAGTTCTCCAGGTCAAACTCGCGCAGGTAGCCTTGGCCCACCTCGTCGTAAAAGGAGAGTCCGATGCGGCACTGCGTTAGACACACCTTTCGCATGGTGTAACTGAATATGGCGGAAATCTCCACGCGGCCCAGGTAGGGCGACTGGCAGAGCAGTTGGGCAAAGAGCCGAGCAGTGAGATATTTGTTGCACTTGCCTCCGACCCCAGTCTTCAGCCGGCAGTAGTCTTCGTAGCTGATAAGCTGCTGCTTTCTGGCCGTCGTCTCGGTCACATGCAGCTGCAGCTGACTCCACAGCGCATTCAGCTCATCGGTGTTGAGTAGCTCTTCCGACCTCTGCTGCAGGAACAGCGAGTGGGCCTCCTTGCGGAGCAAGTGCCGCAATCTATCCGCTGGTGGTGGCGGCACGTAAAAGAATTGTGGAATATGCGAAAAGGACGCATGCTGAAGCTGCTGACGTGAGCGGAGAGGCGCACCTTGTAGAAAATTAGCCAGTTCATCATCGGTGAGCTGCCGTGTGGAGACCTGAAGGCGGCTGAACTCCTCAACAAAGCTCGGATCCAACTCCATTTCGGCCTCAACTTGATTTGCGTTTTATTTTAGAAACAGTTCCTTTAATTGAAAAGCCTACAGAGATGAGTTTGTGTGCAAAGCCAACGTGAAGTCAATGTTATGTTAAATAGAATGTAAGCGACTGCCAACCGCTGAATGTTTGTATCGTTCTAAGCGATATATGGTAGCCGGTCGATTAACGAGTGACGCTATCGCAGCGCGTTAAAAAAAAAAACAATTCGGTACAATTTTTAATGGATTGACTACATATGTATATATATATGTATGTTAATTTTTCAAGCATTTACTAATTTACTGCTTTGTGTGCCTATTTTCAGGTTCTACCATTAAAGGCGTCGTTGCAATCTTGAATTGCATTCTGGCGCGTCAGTTATGCTTTGAGGACCCCTCATGCTCCGCCATACTGGAGATAATACCGCGAGTCTGCGGGCCCATTCCTGGTAAGCTTCATAAAATATATACAAATGCAAACTAAATATGTAAACTTTTTGAGTGTGACTTGTACGGCGCTGCTTTGAAAGTGGTACACATGGTGAGCACGCAGAAAGCAATTTGATTATGTGCGGGCTTAGGATTCGGGTTTGAGGCCATTTGAGGATTAATTTTTATTCAGTTGCTGAGCATGCCAGTTGTGATTTGCGCTCCTTGGCTTTCCACTGACTGTGTAATTATTTTAGCGATTTTCGCGGAGCGCCCGCGTGCAATAAAACAGTAAATAACGGCCATGAAGCGCAACATACGCGTGCTCGTGCAGCGGCCACCAAATGCCGTTTGAATATTCAAATGCCCCTGAGAGCTGACCCACTCGCCGCTCGCGCCTTCCAAAATGTTATTGTGGTTGCTGTTCAGCGGCGGAGCATGTGCGTGCCACTCTGACCACAATGAATATGTATGCGATAAGTATATATGTATGAGCAGTTGGCCCAGCGCTAAGCGGGTCGCCGGGCACTTGCCCCGCCCCCAAACTCCAACTCCAACTCCATGGCCATTGTCGTCGCGCACAAAGGCTAACGAACGAGCGGGCAAGCAAGCAAGCACACAAGCCAAAAGAAAAAGTTAATTTATAAATTATTCAGTAATTTGTTTTAGACTTTGCTTTCGTCGCCGCCACCTCCACCTCCATTCCCACTTGCTCAGCCCTCGCCACCGCCCTCGCTCTAAGCAGCAAACAACAATACCCACAACTACAACAACGAAAACAAGGACAGGTAGCTGCAGGTATAAATTTCTTATGTATGGCTCGCTTTGATCCGCCTCCTTCTGCAAAACCAAACCTGGAGCCATTCAAATGTGTATTTAAGTTCACTGTGCCGCGTACTATTCCAGATTCCCTACACGGGGATGGGCATCGGCAGGGCTGGCTTGTGTACGCGACCAGCACAGCACAGGATTTGACTTTTCTTACATTTAATTATTAATGTTGATGTCCGTCAATGTCTTTGGTCGCTCCTCAGCTTGATTTCTGCTTTTTATTCAAGTGGCTTTATTCCTTGTCGGTGTGTTGGCGTGTGGGTATGTAGAAAATACCCGTATTTAAAAGGAACATTTTAACGGATTTTGTGGAATTTTCCGGATTATTTTCACTTCTCCTTCACCTGGACTAAGACAGACTCATGTTAAAAATGTATGGGAGGTTGCACCTGTTTAGGCTTGCGGCTTGGACCATTCCACACTGAGTATCAAATGATCGTAGCCATGTCCATTGAGCACTTCGATGGCCTCGGCAGCATCCTTGCGGTACTTAAAGTGCACATAAGCAAAGCCTTTGCAAAGGCCCGAGTTCTTCTCGCGAGCCAGATACATCTTCGAGAAAGGCCCAATCTTCTTGATTAGTTCTTCCAGATCATCCTCGGTCATGGACTCGGACAAATTGGAAATGCGCACGGCAGATGAATCGTCGCGTTCGCGTCCCTTGCCGCCGTCTTTGAGGAAAGGCGGCACATACTTGCCCGGCTTGCCCGGCTCGCTTACGGCCGCCGTGGCTGCTGCCATGGCCTTGCTCTCGATATCCATGGAGGTGCCCCTGTAGGGACATTTGACTGACCAATGCTCTCCGTTGCATATCCTACACTTGGCTACGGGCTTGCTTCCATCGAGCAGTGGATCCTGCGTTGGCTCAAAGTCCTTGGATCCCATGTAATTCATGAGGATCTCATCAGCGGCCTTTGTGGTGTAGGAGTTAGGCCCCGGCTTGTCCAGACGCGAGTCGCCAAACTTGACCCAGGCACGACGCTTGGCTACTGCCCTCGACACGATTTTCTTTTCGATCTTGAAGCTGCGCACCACCTTCACCTTCTTGCCGTCTTCATTGTACTTGTATTCGGTAACGTGTTTGGTGTCCCCGTCCACATATTCCGTGGAGGGTGGCAGCCCATCCACATAATCAGCTTCCACTTCATCAGCCCATGAAGTCGTTCCAGCTTTCATTTTATTCTGCAAAAAAGTTTGAAAATATTGAAGAGCGTTCGATTTACAATTTACAAATTTCTACAAATTCTTGTAACTGTCTCAAATAAATCCAAATTCTGAACAGAAATTCGTCGGGTGTTATTCAAAGCCGTCCCCAATTGCTACGCCGCCTACTCTTCCCAAATGGATTTATAAAACTGATTCAAAAAGTAAGGATAACCTGAAGCGAAATGAGGTATCAAGTATCGATATTTGTTAATAAAAGCGTCATCCGTAGTGTGACGTGTCTAAAACCATTTGCAAATTGTTCGTGAATAGCATAGTCTACATGAAGTTTTTATTGTATGTATAAAAATTTATCAACTACAGCGGCCATACTTGAAAGACGGACACCTTGTTAGCTCATGAAGTCATTCTAAAGGGTGATTTTTTAGGAACTTTCTCTTTGGTCACAATGTCAGTGTCTTGGTTAGTCTCAAACATGATCAGATATATAATTTAATCGCGAATCGACTCTTTTTACTCCACTACGTGGAAAGCTTTATAAACTTTTTTTTCCCAAAATGGAGGAGCTAGACTTAGCTGACATGTGCGCAAAGCAATAGTCCAACTGAGAGGCGAGTTCGGTGAACAGTTCATTTCACGTCTGGGGCTGAACAATCGGCCGCCTAGATCGTGCGATTCAACGCCTTTAGACTTGTTTTTGTGGAGGGTTATGTCTTTAGCGACAAATCCGAAAGCACTTAAAAAATCAGCCTAAATTTCATTTCGCCAAGTATTCACGACCGTTCGATCAAATTGAAACATTCAATTTTGGGATAATTGGTCATTCTAGTGGCTTATATTCAAAGATTTTAATGAGCTCATTGTTTCTTCAAGTGTACTCTGCTCTGATAGTTTCGCACTGATTAGAACTCATGCGGACGCGCCCAAGTGTTTATCAGCAGAGCTGTTGTCAGTTGACGTGCTCATAGCGCTCTGGTTAGTCGAAAGTCTTTGCTTGGGTGTTAGATAATTGGAAGCGCTGGAATGCTGAACTTGAGGCATCCGGAGACGAACAAGCATCTGGAGGTGGACGAGTTTTGGCTGCGTGATCATTGCCGTTGTGGTGAATGTTTCAACTCGGAGACCAATCAACGGCGCTATGATCTGCTGGAGCTGGCGCTCGATGTACAGGCTCTGAACCATCACTGGGAGGCAGAGCATCAGCTGGTAGTGCAATGTAAGTAGCGGTGGAGGAGTTGAACGAACCCAGATGCAATTAAAAATGTGCGAGTATTTCTCAACAAGGGAGCGACGGCCACCGATCAACTTACGATGTGGACTTTGTGTTTGACTCACAGCTGAAGCAGCTGATAAGCCGCAGTTTAAAGGTCACGCCACCGACGCCCTGGAACCGAAGCGTTGTGCTGCAAAATGAGTGTAGCTTGCGCTTTACGTTGCCCGCTTTGGTTGCCAGCGAGCAGCAGGTCAAGCTGCTGGTGGCCGCTCTGGTGCGCTTTGGTATTGTGTTCATTGATGAGGTGGCGCCCACACCCACCATGACCGAGCTGGCGCTCCGTCGCGTCTTCCCCTTGATGAAGACCTTCTTTGGCGAGATGTGGACCTTCAGCGACAAGCGGGACCATGCGGACACCGCCTACACGCAGCTCTACCTGGGCGCCCACACGGACAACACCTACTTCTGCGATGCGGCCGGCCTGCAAGCGCTGCACTGCATCGAGCATTCCAGCGATGGCAGCGGTGGCGAGAACTTCTTTGTAGATGGCCTGCAGGTAGTCAACGAGCTGCACCGCCGAAATCCAGCTGCCTACGAGCTGCTCAGCCGCGTCCCAGTGCCGGCCGAGTACATCGAGCAGGGCGAGCACCATCGTCACACGGCGCCGATCATTTGTGCCCATCCCCTGACCGGTGAGCTGCTCCAGCTGCGCCTAAACGTCTACGATCGTGCTGTGCTCAACACGCTGCCCCAGCAAGAGATGGCCAAGTTCTACGCCAGTCTGCACCAGCTGCTGCATATCGTACGCGAGGAGGAGCTGCAGTGGCGCCTCAAGCTTCGACCGGGCACCATTGTGCTCTTTGACAACTGGCGCGTGCTGCATGGGCGCCACGCATACACGGGGCGGCGTACCATGAGCGGCGCTTACGTGCAGCGCACGGACTTCCAGAGCAAGGCCCGGACACTTGGCCTCATCGAATAGTCGAAAAGCCCAATAGCCAAATTGGCAATTGCATATTAGTCCTGTATACAGGATAATAAAAAGTTACGATTACCATCACTGGACAACCTCTAATTCTTACGGCGAGCAAATATCGTTTGGCATTTGTTTTTATGGCGAATGTCTCATGTGTGTGTGCATGTGCGTGTGGCAAACAAAATGGCAGTTGACGTCACCAAAACAAACGTAAAACGCACTTTGAACTTTTTCAAAAAGTGAAATTACTTTCTACTTGTCGCGGCGGGGAGGGGGCAGTTTAATGGGTGTCGCATTGTCCTTTAAATGTCCTCCAAGTGTGTGTGTGTGCGTGTACATATGCTGCACACGACAGTCAGATGGAAGCAGCAAAAAAGAAACATCTTTAAACTTAAGCGCTGCGAGGCGGCCTGAATATTTATGATAATTGCGTTTTATGCAGTGTGCCTGGCTGCTGGTGCCTTTGCTTTTAACGCTTTTATGCGAGAACACGCTCGCAACCGCGTCGAATCCTTTTAAAGTAAGCTTACATCATCTCTCGTTTTCTCCCACTCTCTCTCTCTCTCTCTCTTTCTGCCTCTGTGCATGTAATAAATATTTTGAGTGGCAAGCGAACGCTGGGGCACGGCCGGAGTCCCGCCTCCAGTTGCAGCTGCAATCGCCCTTTGCCATTGCATACTTTTAAGCGTGCCTCTCATATGGCAGGACTCGATCAGCGAGCAGCTGCAGCTGGCTTGGGCGCGTGGCATCCGTTGGCATTTTTGCGTTCACTTTGTGCATTTGCCCGATGGTTCAATGAAATTAACAAGCAGCCAACTGTGCAGAAGGCAAGCAAGCAAGCAAGCAGCCACCCGCACCACATGTGCCACGTCACGGCGAGGCGAACAAAGGATATGTTGTAAGGCGTGTGGAGCACAAAGGCGCACAAAAGACAAATATTTGCTTAATGTAATTTAATTAATTGCATGCAGAAGCTGTCCAAATAAAATCCATAATAATTTTTATTGCCCTGTTAACGGATCCTTTGGCAGCAACAACTTTCGTTTGCTGGCCAGCAACTAAATAAATGCCACATAAATTTCAACTAGTGGGCAAATTTATGGCAAAAGCAAAAAAAAAAGGTAAAGCAAACAACAAAATGTAGCTAAAATCAAATAAAATAGAGAGCCAAAGGTGGTCAGGCAACACACACACACACACACACACACGAACGCACACACGCTGGCAACAACAAAGAAATCATTGAACCAATTCAGCGACCAACTCAACAACCGGAAACGCGTTTCGAATAAAAACGAATTGAGGACTTAACGGTAACGGTAACGGTAACAGCAGCAACAGCAACCAGTAAAAGGCAAAAGGACAAAAGGCAAAATAAGAAAAATAAAAATAAAAACAACTACGTTGACTGGCGAGCAGTCGCACCAAATGGCGTCAGTTGATGATGGCGACGAAGCATAAAAACCACTCGCCTCTTTTTATGGCCACACAGCATGCAATGACGAAATCAAAGCACCCACAAAAACAGCAACAGCAGCAGCAACACCAACAAAACGAACCAAGCACAACAGAATGCACTGTGGCTTAAGCCGAGACCCAAAAGTAGTGTCCACCTGCAGGTGGAAGCTGTTTAAGTGCCGATGGCTTCTAATTGAGGCCACGAACCAACACACACAAACACACACACACACACACACACACACACAGACACACACAGCCAAAAACACAACTGGTTCAAGTGTTGGTCATGTCATAAATATGACGAATGTCACTTGTTGCATAACCAACAACAGCTAACAGCCTCAACGTGTGGCAGGCAACCTTATGTTCGAGTAGCAAATAATCATGTCCGGGCGACGCGTCGAGGTCGAACGTTCACAAAGTGTGTGAGGGGGAGGGGGTTTGGAGGGTCGTCTGAATGACATGAGCAATGGGGCGTCGCAGCTCATGTGCTGGCCATTGGCCTCTTGGCCCTTTGGCCCATTGTCCCGGACGTTGCGGCAGTTTTTGGCGATTTTACGGCTTATGCCGAGCCACAGTTGAGCCTGTGTGTGTGCATTTGTGTGTGTGTGTGGGTGTGATGTGTGTCCATAGTGAAGTTTATTAGTAGGGCTTATGTTTTATGGGCAAAAGGACAATGAATGACCAACAGATGTTTGTTGGCCTTTTGTATGCTCGCCGTCCCATCCATTCGCACTCAGTGCACAAGTTTATGTATGTTATTATGGGAGTGTGTGGCAGTAGTTGTCATATGCTCGAATAAGCTGTCATATATGAAACATAATTTATTATGTTATAAAATATTATCGCATATCTCTGTCGCTCTCGTTGCGTTGGCTCTTCGCTTCATTGAGCGCTTAAATCGACCATTTTGTAGCAGACTCAATTATTCATATTGCTGCTGTTGTTGTTGCTGTTGTTGCTTATATTATTATGACATGTGTTTGGTTTGTAGTTGTCCACTTGGGTCGCTTGTTTGCTCGCTCGGCTGCCATTTATAACAACTGTCAACTGGCAACAACTTGGTAATCGATGCGAGCAGCGCTTCCCAATTTCGGTAACGGACACGTCGTCCGAGGGATGTCAAAGCTTAAGCGTTGCTGCCATTTATAGATCATTAAGCATAGTTGTCTCTCTGGCTCGCACTCATTATCTTGTCTCTTAATGTCCTTGCAGTGTCCTGCAGCACGGTAACAGTTACGAAATGCCAAGCGGCATTGCGCACCCTGCAAGCGTTTCAATTCTTTCGTCCCACCTGCCTGTGCAAGGAGCCCGGCATGGATCCCGATTGCAATCATTTTCGGGATTTCCTGTTCGATCATCCGTGCGGATTTGTGCTCAAGAAAGGTAAGTGCAGTACTACCCATGTTTCCACATAAGGAGTTGCCATGCCTAGAGGCCGTGCGGCGAGATGTGTTGCTTGCGATACATTTTAATTGCTAACCGGACTCCTCTGTCGTTGCAGCTGAAAAGGATCCCTATCCAATTGATGCGCTGCCCACGTGCAATCACGCCCTGTCAGTATGCCAGCAGGAGCGCAAATGCCTGAAGCTCTTCGAGGACTTCAAGACGCACTGCAAGGTGCGCGACAACAAGTGCAAAATGGAGAATAGGTGAGTGGGTTGACTCTGTCTGATTGACACACGTGACAACAAAGACTTATGCGACTCAGCAGCTGACAAACTGTTGGGGGAAGGATTGAAAATGTGCAAGAGAAATTGCGCAACAAAAATCCATTTATTTTCGCCAGCGGGCAAGCGAAAGCTACACTCGAAAAAATGAATCAATAGTATTTAAAGACTACTAACGAATTGTGAATCTTTTCTGGGCGTAGTGAAGCAGTAACTGATAATTCGGTTTGCATAATGAACCAACTACGAATGTTGCAAATGGCGAAATGGAGCAGAAGCCAATTAGAACACGAAACACGAAGAATGGGGGAATATAATGAAAATTCAATTAAAGTGTTTGGCTTAATGAGAAAATTGATTTTGTTGCTTGCGCTGGCGGTAGCAATGTGCTTGAGTGCGCTCACTTGTCGCCACCAAAAGTTGCACATGGCAACATTTAATTTCGATACTCGATATTATTGGCTCAGGCACACACACACACACACACACACACACACACACACAAAAGGCACAAGTTGGTGGCAAACTTCAAGTAGCAGCAGCGAAATGAAATTTCCTGCTTGCAGCCTTCCGCGACGGCTTCCTGACTGCCAGCTTTCACATATCCTTACGTCTGCTGGCTGAAGCCAGTGCTAGGGCTTGGGCTCAATACACTCGAATACAAACGTTGTGAATCTTTTAATAACTCGAAATGACTTTTTGCGGCGACCTCAGCAACGTCTTTGGCCCGGCTTAAAGTTTCACTGCCGCCTAAACTTTCAACACGCACAGGCCAGCGCCCGCACCGCACCTCACCGCACCAGCAGCTGCTGCCACCTATGCTATAAAATATTAATTGCATCGCCTGCATGCGCGATATGCATTTTTGATGCGATTGCCAATTTTAAAGTTTGCTCGCATCGAGCGGAAGCTGAACTTCACCTGTGGGTCTGTCGGGTTTCAGGAGGCGCATTGGGCTCGGCTAGTGGGTGGTGGGCGGGGGATCTCGTGGCCTGAGCTAAATACTCGTATGAATTCAATTAGTTTGGCTGCGGTGG
>JBAMCN010000007.1:0-20910 GCA_037075225.1 Dichaetophora lindae
GCAGTCAGCAAGTATGAGGTGGGTTTCCGCCAAACATCCTAATGAATGATGAGCACGTGATTAATTCATCTAATAAACAATGTAATATATTCTAATTGTACTGACTATTATACTTACCATATAACCAGACTCTGTTCAATTAAGGTTGTGGTATTTCGGTTTACTCAATCCGAATTAACCATTGTAATTTTAATTAGATTTTTATTCAGATAGAGCTGATCTCAAAGAATACGTAGCTTACAGTGTGCTGGGTGAACGCCTATATTACGCAGAGGCAGTCGCCATCGACCGGCCAGTTCCCATACGTGATGAGTTTCCTGAAAGCTGGATATATTCAGTTATCGAAAAGTACGATTGTTTGGATTATTTTTGTATTCAATTTAGCTAATAATTGAATTGGGCCATTTATATTACGAATACTTATGCTTATCTTAACATATACTAAAACCAGGCAGAAGACGGTTTATTGGCAGATCCCGGACAAAGGTTGCCCATTCAAGTTCAAGTTCTTCTAGTTGGTCTGTAAGCAACCGCGTTTCCTATAGTCCAAATTCACTTCATCGGCCAGCAACGCAAAGCCGACTATCTGTTCCAGTACCTGCTCCGATTCGTAAAGAATTTCCCGAGACTTGGATTTTCCTTAACAATATAACGTAATTGTAAACAATTGGTTTTCTAATGTTGCCATGATATGCTTATTGGGTGAACTAACTTATGGAATAAGTGTTCCAAATATCGCAACATAAAACCACTAGCATTGCTGCATTTATCAATACTCAACAATTGCAAGCACATTTAATACCGCGAAAAGGTGTGATATATGAATATTAAAATCAGCTGTTTAGATTTGGTAACTTTTACATATTTTTTTGCTCATTATGGAATTGAGCCATTTACATCATATATACCTATACTTATTTTAAAATTTAGTTAAACGAGGCAGAGGCCGGTCAAAGATATCCAGGTCAAGTTCCTTTAGTTGGCATCTTCTAGTTCGTAAAGGATTTCCCGAAACGTGGATTTTTCTTAACAATATAACGTAATTTCAACAATTGGATTTTGTAGTAATGAAATGCATTTTGGATGAACTAACGTATGAAATAATAATATCAAGCCATATGTAAATTTACGCTACATTTACAAATTATCAATATTTTTATGCACATTGATCGCCGCAAGGTGTGATAATACAAATTTTGTTGCAGATTGTTTAATGTGGAAATTGAATATTAATAATTGTATTCTTCATGCAGATGATGAGATTGTTAAAAAACATGCAGATAGCTTTGAAGTTCCTTATATGGAAGAAGTGATTCTTATTTCTGAAGAAAATGAGGACGTTATACAAATTCGAAAAGAGTTTCCTGAAAGCTGGATTTATGACAGCATGGAAAAGTATGATAGTTTTCAGTTATTTTTTATAGTCACGGGCACTAACAAATTTTATTTTTTATTCTGCACTATTATTTTTGGTTTGGTTGTTTACTATTTTCTCATCGAAAGCTTCGCAATTTACTTAAATGGCGGTATTTTATATTTAACACAGCCCTTGGTAAACTTAAGAATCGATTTTTAATGTAATATTGGTGGGACTTTTCACGCAGTCAATTGAAACTATACTTGAAAATTAACTCTCATTTCGCCTTGAAGATGGTGAGCTTTTAATACAAGTGTAGAGATTTCAAAATAATTAAATATTTATACTGAAAGCTGCATAGTTTGTGATGAAGACGTTAAGATTAAGATTCATATAAAATTTTGACATTCTCATCGTCTATTTATTTGAAATAATGTAATTAATTCAATCGGTTATGTTTAGGTAGAAGAACTTATGGGACAGAAGCAATGCCATTATTTGGAGGCCAGGCTATGCGACATGCGACATGTTTAATGTTGAAATCGAATATTAATAATTGTTTTTTCATGCAGATATTCCCATACAAGCAGATAGCTTTGCAGTTCCATATGCGGAAAGAGAGTTTATAATTTCTGAAAAGGAAGACGAAGTTGTACAAATTCGAAAAGAGTTTCCTGAAAGTTGGATTTATGACAGCATCGAAAAGTATGAAAGTTTTTGATAAATTTGTTTTTAGTAACGGGCACTAACAAGCTTTAATTTAAATTTTAAAGTATTTTTTGGTTTAATGGTTGTTTTCTATTTTATCATCGAAAGCTTTGCATATTTCTTCCTTGGAATATATATTAAAATGGCGGAAAGTTATATTAAGTACAGCCCAGAATCACAGGCCTTAGCAGAGCTATGAATCTCATTATCGAATTTTAATATAATTGGTGGCTTTTTTCGTGCAGAGTCTCTTGAAACTATATTTGAAGATCAACTCTCATTTCGCCTTGAAGATGGTGAGCTGACATACAAATGTAGAGGTTTAAAAATAACTAAATAATTATACTTAAAACAACATAGTTTAATATTAAGATTTATCATCTATTTATTCATATTTTGAAAAAATGCAATGAATTCAATTGGTTGTGTTTAGGTAGAAGAATTTACGGTATAGAGCCAATGGCATTATTTGGTGGCCAGGCTATGTATGCGATGGCATCTTCAACGTCTATGGTATACGCAAGCCCTGCACAATTTGATATACGGCAAAGGCCAATACCTGCAATTGCGCCTACAATTCGTAAAGAATTTCCTGAAACTTGGATATTTGCAGATAGCAAAACGTAATTGTGAATTCCTTTATAATTTCAATGGGTTAACTAATTTGGGCAAATACTTTTAAAAACATTGAAAATTTCATAATTATAACAATATTTAAGTTTTCATCGTTAGAAATCAACGAATGTTAGAGTCTCTTAAGATTTTATTTTTAAAGTGTGATCGTCTCTTATTTTAATCAACCTTAATCAAAATTGTGTTTTTTGTGCAGATGCAATTCCCTATCCGATTGCACTTCAGTTAGATAGCTATGCAATTCCTGTTGCGGATAGAGTGCTCATCGGTTCTTCTCAAAATGACGCGAATATACAAGTTCGTAAAGAGTTTCCGGAAAGCTGGATTTTCGAAAACATCGAAAAGTATGAAAATTATATTTTTTTGTTGGTCAGAATTTCGTTGTTTTTTAATAAGCGGTACTTTGTCTATAATTTATCTTTTTCTTATATACTTAAATCTCATTCATTTTCTTGGGCGTAATATGATTTTTTTAATACAAAATTATATTTATTTTCATACCTTAACAAATTTGTAGTTCTTTTGGTAGAAAATAACTTACATTGCAATAAATTTAAGGTATTTCGGTAAGGAACTGAAATTTTTTGTATAAAATGGCTCCTGCCATTTTATTCAATGTGTTTCCTGTTTGTAATGGAGATATTTTAAATGAATAAATCCTAGTTATTAATTTCCCTTGTATGGTCAGATCAACCGTTTTATGCGTACACTCCACTGCCCATATTCTACGAGTTTAATGGAAACATGATGCCAAACTTCATGGCATCACCTCCCCCTAGAACAACAGTGCCAACAACCCATAGAATTTATACGACAACAATTCCAAGGCCAGTGGCTGTTCCCAGTGCCGAACCAATGATACGAAAAGAATTTATTGAAACTTGGATTTTCATAAATAATATAACGTAATTTTGAACAATTTCTTTGCCTTCAATTAATGTGCTTTTGGGTAAACTAATTGCGGTGCTTGCTTCTTTAATCGATTTCACTTGTTTATAAGTATTTTTTGTCAATATTTGAACTCGATCAACTATTTTTGCTAGGGATTAAAGAATTAAATTGGGACTGTCGAATTTAGCCCTTTTTAGTCAGGGAACGTTTTAGCGAGATGCTGTATTATTTATGATTGGCATAAGTCGCAATTCTTTATTATTAATATAATAAATTGCCTATTTATGATTAGAAATGCGATTATACTATGCTTCGCCGGCGAGCTTTTCTGGCCCTAACTTGCTAGCTGGGGGATTCGCTAGTAGTCTTCCTGGAATTCCAGGACCTCCACCACCATCAGCACCAATTGCTGGTTCGAGTGCGCCTGCCGCAGCTGCCCCCCAAATTCGTAAAGAGTTTCCCGAGACTTGGATATTTTTAAATAACATAACGTAAATCCCATTCGACTTATTCTCATACGTCTTAGGAAAACTTTCGCTTAATGGTCAGGGCTTTAAGAAATGCATGTGCTTTTATAACAATTAACTACGCCATTGATTGTGCTTAGGTATACGTTATTATCAGCGTTTTCCTGCGTTAGTGGGGCTGTCCGTAGCTGGAAATGCTGGTGTTTTGGCCCGGCCTGGAGTTGCAGGAAGTGGGGCAAGTGCTCCTCCTACAAGCAGCATACAAATTCGTAAAGAATTTCCAGAGACCTGGATATTTCTAAATAATATCACGTAACTCTCTTGTTCCTTTCTTCTACACATAACTTAAATTTCCTTTGTTGGTATAATGGTATGTGCTTTCAATAACAATCATTAACTACACATAATTTCTACACCTTACAACTAATTGATTCTATCTAAATTTCTTCAAAAGTAAATAACATAAGAAAACCGGAAAAGGGTGTAATTCCTATAATGCAAGTCAGTGGGGAAAGGCAAGGCACCAAATTACGAAAGACCACAAAGAAACCCTTTGGTTCTGAGCATAAGCCCAATGATGCGAAATACCCAACGATTTCTGCTATACGTGAAATGTTTATTGAAACTTGGATCTTTACTGGAAATAACACAAAAATGTACACAATTATGATAGCTTATGATTCATGTAGTTAATTTGGATGCATTGTAAAAAATACATTACTAACAAATGCTAACATAGCTTGTAGATTTGGAAAATTGGCTGACCGTGCTTGTCCGTAAATGTTAAATGTTGCTGCTGATTTTGTTATGAACAAAGTTTTAATCATAATCTTCCCGAACTACAGTACTGACTCCGATGGCTTTACGCTGACTAAAAAGATACCCGATACAATTACTTCATGGGTTGTGACTGGCTTCTCATTGAATCCAAACACTGGCTTCGCTTTGACTGAGAATCCCAGCAAGATTCGAGTTTTCCAGCCATTCTTTGTCTCGACTAATCTGCCGTACTCGGTGAAACGCGGTGAGTTTAATTTAAATGTTTGTTTTTCTTAATTTGAAATTAATTTATTAATTTTCACTACCATGATAGGTGAGGTGATTGCCATACCCGTTATCATATTCAACTACATGGAAAAGACTCTTGAGGCTGAAGTCACCATGGACAACACTGATAAGGAGTACGAATTTACCGAAGCTACCAATGAAGTCGAGGAGAAATCCATTGATGAGGTTAAGCGGGTGAAGCGGGTTACCATACCCTCCAACAACGGCAAGAGCGTCTCTTTCATGATCCGCCCTAAGAAAGTGGGATCCATAACGTTGAAAATCACAGCTGTCACTCCGCTGGCGGGCGATGCCATTCATCAGAAATTGAAGGTCGAGCCTGAGGGTGTTACACAGTTTGAAAATAAGGCTGTGTTTGTAAATCTAAAAGAACAAGCGCAAATGAGCCAAGCACTGACTGTCGACATACCCAACCAAGCGGTTTCCGATTCTGAGTTTATCGAATTCACCGTTGTTGGTGATCTGCTGGGCCCCACCATTAAGAATCTGGATAATTTGGTGCGCATGCCCTATGGTTGTGGTGAGCAGAATATGGTGAACTTTGTGCCCAATATCTTGGTGGTTAAATATCTGGAGGTGACCAACCGAAAAATGCCCAATGTGGTGGATAAGGCAAAGAAGTTCCTGGAAATTGGTTATCAACGTCAATTGACCTATAAGCATGATGATGGCTCTTACAGTGCCTTTGGTAAATCTGATGCCTCTGGCAGCACCTGGCTGACTGCATATGTGGTGCGTTCGTTCCATCAAGCCACCAATTACACGAATGTGGATCCCAAGATTATTGAGCAAGGTCTGGATTTCCTGGCCTCCAAGCAAAAGGACAGTGGCGAGTTCCCAGAAGTAGGAAAACTGTTTGACAATAGCAACCAGAATGCCTTGGGACTAACATCCTATGTGCTGATTGCGTTCTTCGAAAACAAGGTAAGATTTCAATAGATTTGATAAATTATCCATTAATATTTATTTGAATGCAGGAGCTGCTGCCGAAATATCAACAAGCAATTGAGAAGGGTATTCATTATGTTGCCGAAGAGGTGCACAAGAGCGAAGACCAGTATGCTCTGTCCATTGCCGCTCTAGCTCTGCACCTGGGCAAGCATCATCATGCAAAGAAGGTATTAGCCAAGCTGCAGAATGTCGCCAAGCAGGAGGATGGCCGCAAATGGTGGTCAAAGTCCAATGAGACGGCCACAGAAACTGATCGCCTTATTTATTGGCGTCCGCGCAGCAACGATGTGGAAATTACTTCATATGTCTTGATGGTGCTCTTGGATGAGGAGCCGGCAGAGGCTCTGCTGCCCATCATCAAGTGGCTGATTGCCCAGCGTAATAGCGTTGGCGGCTTCTCCTCCACCCAGGACACGGTTATCGGTCTGCAGGCCTTGACCAAGTTCGCCTCAAAGGCCGGCTCCGGCACTGGCAGCATCGATATTGATTTTGTGCCCTCTAGTGAAACGGGCAGCGAGCAGAAGCAAACTATCAAAGTGAATCCGGAGAACTCGCTGGTCTTGCAAAGCCATGTGCTGCCCAAGAACACGCGTAAGGTGAACTTTACCGCCACGGGTGTGGGCTCGTCCATGGTTCAGCTCTCCTATCGCTACAATTTGGCTGAGAAAAACAGGAAGCCCAGCTTTAAGGTAACGCCCACCGTGAAGGACACACCGCTGCAGGTGTTGAGCATTGACGTGTGTGCCGAGTATGTGCCCCTAGCGAGTAGCGACCCCACGAAGGATTCCAACATGGCCGTCATGGAAATTGCTCTGCCCTCTGGCTATGTCAGCGATGCGGATAGTTTTGGCCAGATCGAGGCCGTTGATCGAGTCAAGCGGGTCGAGACCAAGAACTCAGACTCCACGGTGATTGTCTACTTCGATAGCTTGACGCCAGGAGATATAAAGTGTCTGCCAGTGCAGGGCGTGCGGGCACATTCGGTGGCCAAGCAGAAGCCCGCCGCCGTCTCCCTCTACGACTACTATGACACAAATCGTCGCGTCACCGAGTACTACCAGATCAAGTCCTCGCTGTGTGACATTTGCGAGGGCTCCGATTGCGGTGCCGGCTGCAGCAGGACTAATTAAGCTTTAGCTGCTAATCCTCTAAACAAATACAGAGATGTTCTACTTTTAAATTTTCAATCAATAAAATTTAAACTGCATACATGTATTTAAATTATTTGCCTTCATTTCAACGTTATAATTAGCGTCCATTCTGCGCATCAATTAGTCTAAAAGGAAAAGGATTAATAGTTGGAGCCAATAAGGAAACTCTTAACTTACGCTTGAACATTTGGGATGAGCAATTCGACCACCAGTTTTTCTTGCCGCACAATTCTTCGGAAAGCTTGCACCTGCTGGGGACTTATCATAATATGCACCTCCCTGCGGCCATTAAACCACAAGTTGTACTACATTTGGTTGGAAAAATCTCTTAGCTTTTTTAGTTGTACACAAAAATAATATAATTTACACCACTTGGTTGATTTAGCAGACTGTTGATTATCTGACGCTGCTCTTCATTTTGTATTAGGATCTTATAGACGGAAAAGTTGTCGTAACGTGTTGGCTGTTGGAATCCTGGAGGAATCGCAGACACTTTCAGCACTACGAAAAAAGTTAAAGCCACGATAAGCCTCATTTTTGCTAAGAGTGTCTAAAAAATGAAATCACTATCTTTATATAAATGCTTTAGGTTTTCTGAGCTGCCAGTCAACAGGTGCTTTATCTGGGCCAGCTGAAATATGTGCCTGACTTTTATTAAAAACAAAAGAACAGTCACATCTGTTGAGAAAATACAATACAATACAATTCATGGAATTCATAAAAAAAATATTTTAAAAAATTAAAAAAATTTCCCAGTGTAATTATCTGAAATTTATAAAGACTTTGAAAAGCTATCTGCGCACCAATTTCGTACTACGAACATTCCGTCTAATACTTTATTATAGATTAACAGTTAGTTACTAGACACCAAGCGTTAAGCATGGGACTATGCGCGCTAGCTGTTGTGATATCTTTGCTTGCCCTGGTCAATGCAGCCAGTGTAGGACGCAGAGACTCACAAAAAGTGCGCTATGACAATTATAGCGTGTACAAGATAAGGTTTGATAATCTTCAGCAGCATCAAATGATGCTTGACTTGACCAAAAAGGAAGATGGCGTAAGTGTTTTAATTTTAAAATAAATGCCTTAATGAATTTTCGTTTGCATTCAGTTCAGTTTGTGGCACGAGGACGACGCAGAGATTCATTTGATGGTTAGCCCAAGTGCGTTGGCCGAATTCCAAAAGCACCTGAGCAAAACTAATGCCAAAGCAGAAATCTTTATAGGGAATGTACAAGAGTAAGTAACAGTAGCGTAAGGTAAATCTACACAGATAAAATTGCTTGATAAGCTACTCAATAATGCTTGGCGATAATCCATAAAAGGGAGGTGCCTGATAAGAAACCTCACAATGTTGTTTGTTCAACAGCTTGATTGATAACGAGACTGCGGCAAGCGCAAGAGCAGGCACCGGCTTCGGTTGGACACGCTACCACAATTTGGCTGAGATTGAGGCTTGGCTGGACGAGATACTAGCTACCTATCCAGATGTTACCGAGGGCTTTGTGATTGGCCAGTCCTACGAGGGTCGCAATATACGCGGCATTAAGATCTCATACAAAGCGGGCAATCCGGGCATCCTCATTGAGTCAAATATACACGCCAGGGAATGGATCACCTCGGCCACGGTCACTTGGCTGATCAATGAGCTGCTGAGCTCCAACGACGACCTTTTCCGGGAACTGGCTGAGAATCATGATTGGTATATTGTGCCTGTGTTGAACGTAGATGGATTCGCTTACACACACGAGAAGGTCAGTAAGTAAGTAAATTAAAACTTACTTAAAGCTGGATTTAATACACACAGGATCGCCTGTGGCGAAAGACACGACAGCCCTCGAATTTCTCGAGCTGCATTGGCGTGGATATCAATCGAAACTTTGATTCCCATTGGATGGAAAATGGTGGCGCCTCATCGGACCCCTGCGATGAACTCTACGCTGGACCGTATCCATTCTCAGAGCCGGAGACCGTGGCAATGGCGAAATTTATTAGCAGTATTAAAGATAAAGTAAATATTATGGTGGCTTTTCACTCCTATAGCCAGTTTGTGCTCTTCCCTTACGGCCATACAAATACGCAATATCCAGACAATTACAACCACCTCGTGCAGGTGGCGAAGGCCTTTACCGATGCCGTTGCTGCCTTGCCTTATCGTACCACCTACACGGCTGGTTCGATATTCAGCTTGCTTCGTGAGTTATAAAGTTAAGAATCAACGAAAATGTTATTAGTGATTTGGTATCGTTTCAGGTCCCGCCTCAGGCACCACTACTGACTGGGCATACAACGAACAGGACATAAAACTATCCTATTTGCTTGAGTTTCGTGATACTGGAAACTTTGCTTTTGTATTGCCGCCTGCCTTTATTAAGCCCAATGCTGAGGAGGCTATAGTAGGTATTTGGTCAATGTTAGCCCAGTCCAAAATATTGGGCTATTTGGAACTTAAATACGAACTGTAAATAACAATTAGCCGCTAAGCAATAAAAAGATGAAGATTACATAGTTCGAGATAAACGTCTAGCCACATTTGGCATCTACCCCTAAAGTTATTCACCTGACCGCTACAAGCAGCAGTCGATTCTCGATATGCGTTGGATTTGGGTGCTTGCTTCGCTTGTGGTGCTGGTCAGCGCAGGGACCCTGAAGGATCCACAAAAGCTGCGGTTCGATAACTTCAGGGTATATCAGCTGAACATAAGAGATAAAAGCCAGTTAAAGCTCATAACTAAGCTCACTGACTCAAACGAAATGGTATGCAAGCGATATTTAGCATGAAAAACAATTTCAATTAATTTCTGCGTACATTTGATTTGATTAAGTACAATGTCTGGAGGGATTATAATAACCACTCAAAGCAAATGCACGTTATGGTGAATCCAATCGAGCTGAGTAACTTCCAGCATATCCTTGAACTTAACGGCATTAGCCATGAGCTAATGATTCCAAACGTACAAAAGTAAGTAATTAATTGGAATATAGGTAAATATTTAGGGGTTTTCAAAACTTTTTTTTTTTGTGAAAAACTTTTGAGATATCGCTCAAGGCTTAAGCACATATGAAAAAAAATTTTTAAATACGTGGATAGCAAAATAAATATTAATCCGAACTTTGTTCAATTTAAATTTCAATTGTTTTTAAATTTTTACCCCTTACTCGATTAATTCAATTTGCAAGAAAGAAAACCCTTCGTTATTTGATAACAACATGGTTTTAATTTTGTTCCACTTACTTAACTTTATCAACTGAAATTTTCAAAATTTCTGTATGAAGACTTATCGACGACGAGAAACCCGCAACTACAGATGACGTTTCCTTCGGCTGGAAACGATACTATGAACCGGCGGAGATCGATGCTTGGTTGGACGAGAAATTTGCTCAGTACCCCGATGTCACTGAGGAGTTCATTGTGGGTAAGTCCTACGAAGGACGCACCATTCGCGGTATGAAAATTTCTTCTGGTGGGGATAAGCCTGGTATTTTCATTGAGTCTACCATACATTCGAACGAGTGGATCTGTGTGGCAACTGTCACTTGGTTCATCAACGAGCTGCTGACATCCGAGAAGCCCGAGGTTCGCTATCTGGCGAATAACTATAACTGGTATATCTTACCTGTGCTCAATGTGGATGGTTTTGCCTATTCGCACACCACGGTAAGAAATTGAGTCATCTGATTAGTTGCACCAACTATTATATGAAAAAATTTTAATTAGGATCGCATGTGGCGTAAGACACGTCGGCCAAATCCCAATTCAACGTGCGTTGGTACCGACGGCAATCGCAACTTTGACACCCATTGGATGGAGAATGAAGGCGGCTCCGACGATCCTTGTAATATTAGATACGCTGGCGAAGCACCTTGGACAGAGCCAGAGATTGTAGCGCTGGCTGAATTTCTGACTACCATGAAGGATAAGTTTGATATTTTCCTGGCCTTCCATTCTTACGGCCAGTTTTTACTCTCGCCCTATGGCCACTCAACGACGGAGTTTCCAGAGCACTACTCTGATTTGTTGGAAATCGGTGACGCCTTTACTGGTGCTTTGAATAGCTTGCCTTATGGCACCGTCTATACACACGGATCCTTAGCCACGACGCTATGTAAGTCAGTGGTCAATAAGATTTGGCATATTACTCACAAATTTTATGCAGATGTCGCCTCTGGCACCTCGATGGATTGGGTCTACAGTGAATTGGGCAAAAAGATCACATTCATAATTGAGTTCCGTGATAAAGCACAATTCGGAATGCTACTCCCACCCGCACAAATTCTTCCCAACTGCGAGGAGTTAATGGCGGGCATGATCGCTCTGGTTTCAAAGACCGAGGACTTGGGCTATGTATAGATATGTATTTGACTCATCGAAAAAATAAATTTTCAGTCCGCTCGTAGATTTGAACTGAAATCACATTTGCAAATGCAAATCGAACCTAAAAATTAAGAGAAAAGTGTTTTGTAATTTGGTAATATTTTCGATCGCGCCTCAGGCACCACTACTGACTGAACTATCATATTTCCTTGAGATTCGTTATTCTGCTTTTATATAGCCGCCTTCTCTTATTAAGCCCAATGCTGAGGAGGCTACAATTGGTATGTGGTCAATGTTGGCCCAGTCCAAAATATTGGGTTATTTGGAACTTAAATATGAACTGTAAATAACTTTAAGTCGTTAAACAATAAAATTATTGAGATTACATAGTTCAAGATAAAAAAAGTCTAGCCATTTGCCACCTACCCTTGAAGTAATTCACCTGGCTGCCACAAGCAGCAGTCGATTCTCGATATGCGTTTGATTTGGGTGTTTGCCACGCTTGTGGTGCTGGTCAGCGCAGGGACCCTGAGGGATCCCCAAAAATTGCGCTACGATAACTTCAGTGTGTATCAGCTGAACATTAAGAATAAGATCCAGTTAATGCTCATAACTAAGCTCACTGACTTAAACGAAATGGTATGTAAAAGATTTTCTCCTTAAATAACGTTTTAGACTAATTGCGTACATTTGATTTGATTAAGTACAATGTCTGGAGCGAATATGATGATCACTTGAAGCAAATGCACATTATGGTGGATCCAATCGAGCTGAGTAACTTCCAGCACTTCCTTGAACTTAACGGCATTAGCAATGAGCTATTAATTCCCGACGTACAAAAGTAAGTGATTAAATGCATTTCTTTAGGTATTTCAGTCAGCATAAAATCATTAATAAATTTCTAATTAGTTTTTATACTTTACTCCTCACCCCATTTTTAATTTACGTCAAGAAACGTATCCTTATTTTTCAAAGCATAGTTTTAATGCTGTTGTAAATATTTTATTCCCAAAGAGGTAGCCTTAACTTCCTGGGGCTAGTTCCAGTTTTACGATCTACTTACGATAAGATCTTCTTCTAATATGGAATTCGTAAAATTTTATTGCACATACTTAATTTTATAGGGCATATCTTAAATTTCTGTATGTAGGCTAATCGAAGACGAACAACCGAAAACTAGAGATAGCGGCTCCTTTGACTGGAAACGTTACCATGAACTGGCGGAGATCGAAGCTTGGTTGGACGAAAGATTTGCACAGTACCCCGATGTAACTGAAAAGTTTATTGTGGGTCAGTCCTACGAAGGACGCGAAATTCGAGGCATTAAGATCTCACACGGAATAGATAAGCCAGGTATTTTCATAGAGTCAAACATACACCCACGCGAGTGGATTACTTCAGCAACTGCAACCTGGTTCATAAACGAACTGCTTACATCCGAAAAGCCCGAGGTACGCTATCTGGCCGATAACTATGACTGGTATATTGTACCTGTATTTAATGTGGATGGTTTTGCTTATACGCATAGCACGGTAGGAAATTTAAATATCAGATCAGTTGCATTAACTGTGTGAACAAATGTTTAATAGAATCGCATGTGGCGTAAGACACGTCGGCCAAATCCCAATTCAACCTGCATTGGGACCGATGCCAATCGCAATTGGGACACATATTGGATGGTGAATGAGGGCGCTTCCGACGATCCTTGCCATGACAGATTCGCTGGTGATGTACCTTTTTCAGAGCCAGAGACTGCTGCGCTGGCTGCATTTCTCACTGCCATGAAGGATAAGCTTAGTATCTACCTGGCATTCCATTCTTACGGCCAGTACTTACTCTCGCCTTATGGCCACTCAACAACGGAGTTTCCAGAGAACTACTCTGATTTGTTGGAAATCGGTGACGCATTTACTGGTGCGTTAAATAGCTTGGTTTATGGCACCGTCTACACACATGGATCCACAGCAACGACAATATGTAAGTCAATGGACAATTAAAATTTGGCATATTACTCATAAGTTTTATGTAGATGTCGCCTCTGGAACCTCCGTCGACTGGGTCTACAGTGAATTGGGAAAGAAGGTCGCTTACACCGTCGAGTTCCGGGATAAATCACAATTCAGATTCCTGCTGCCACCCGCCCAGATTCTTCCCAACTGCGAAGAGCTGATGGCGGGTATGATTGCTCTGGTTTCAAAGAGCGAGGACTTGGGCTACGTATAGTTATGCGTGCTATTCAATGGATTGTACATTAAAGAATTGCCAGCAAATCGTTTAATCTGCTCGAAAATTTGAAGTGAAATTTCTAAAAGTTGATAAGCAATACAACTATTAAGATTAGCTACAGATAAAAGCCATGGCATTTCCCACCTACCACATATCAATTTACTCACCTGACCGTTACCACCAGCAGTCGATTCTCGATATGCGTTTGATTTGGGTGTTTGCCACGCTTGTGGTGCTGGCCAGCGCAGGGACCCTGAGGGATCCTCAAAAGCTGAGGTTCGATAACTTCAGGGTATATCAGTTGAACATTAGAAACACGATCCAGTTAATGCTCATAACTAAGCTAACGGATCTGAACGAAATGGTATGTAAATGATATCTCAAACAAGAAACCTTTTCGAATGCTTTCTGCGTATATTTTATGAAGTACAATATCTGGAGGGAATATGATGATCACGCGAAGCAGATAGACATTATGGTGAACCCAATCGAGCTGAGTAACTTCCAGCACTTCCTTGAACTTAACGGAATTAGCAATGTGGTGATTATTCCCGACGTGCAAAAGTAAGTGGATCCTTATACTTGTAGTTCACTATTCTTTAGGGTTTGGTTTTTCGATGCGAACTTTCTAAAAATTCTAAAATTCTATTATTTTTTTTTTTTAAATATGTTATCTGTGTTTTTTTTTTTCATAAATACATACTTGCATTGAATAGGTCGCCTTGCGTCTCTCGGGTTTTTGTTACGATAACGATAAGATCTACTGTAGTAGCATGCAATTAGTAATCTCTTATTGCACATAATTAAGTTTATAAACTATAAATTTTCAAATTCCCGCATGTAGACTTATCGACGACGAGCAGCCCTCAACTAGAGATGATGTTTCCTTCGGCTGGAAACGATACTATGAACTGGCGGAGATCGAAGCTTGGTTAGACGAGAAATTTGAGCAGTACCCCGATGTCACTGAGGAGTTCATTGTTGGCGTGTCCTACGAAGGACGCAAAATTCGCGGAATGAAAATTTCTTTTGGTGAGGATAAGCCTGGCATTTTCATTGAGTCTAACATTCATGCACGTGAATGGATCACTTCGGCAACTGCCACCTGGTTTATCAATGAACTGCTCACTTCCGTGAAGCCCGAAGTGCGCTACCTGGCGGATAACTACGACTGGTATATTGTGCCTGTGTTCAATGTGGATGGCTTCGTGTACTCGCATACCACGGTAAGAAACTGTAATTTCTGATCAGTTTGATTAACTAAAGGAATGAATTTAAATTAGAATCGCATGTGGCGCAAGACTCGTCAGCCACATCCCACATCAACTTGCATTGGAGTTGATGGTAACCGAAACTTTGACACCTGGTGGATGGCAAATAATGGCGCCTCCGACAATCCCTGCAGTGAGACATTCGCTGGCGGAGTTCCTTTTTCAGAGCCAGAGACTGCAGCGTTATCTGCCTACCTCACAAGCATGAAGGACAAATTTAATATCTACCTGGCCTTCCACTCCTACGGCCAGTATGTACTCACGCCCTTTGGCCACACAACGACTGAGTTTCCGGAGCACTACTCTGATTTATTGGAAATCAGCGGCGCTTTTGCTGGCGCGCTAAATAGCTTGCCTTATGGCACAGTCTACACGTATGGCTCTACAGCCGCAATACTATGTAAGTAGTCAGTAAAATCTTAAGATATTGAATCCTAAACATAAATTGTGTACAGATGTCGCTTCTGGCACATCCGCCGATTGGGCCTGCGATGCACTGGAGAAGAAGGTTTGCTTCACCATTGAGTTCCGTGACCTTGGACGCTATGGATTTATTTTGCCGCCCGCCCAGATTCTGCCCAACTGCGAGGAACTGATGGAGGGCATGATTGCCATGATAAACAAGAGCGAGGAGTTGAGTTATATATAGTCAGGAGTGCTATTCTATGGATTACAAAACATTAAAGAATTGTTAGCAAACTTTCAGTTTGTATTTCTCTTAACAAAAAAATAAGAGTGCATCAGGCGTGAAAGTTCCACTCACAACTACCTTAAAAACTACGCATTTGCTTCAGGCAGCGCTGCTGTGTTTTGCTCCGCCCCTGTAGATAAGTGTCGGAGATCATCCAATAGAATTTTTTTACCTAGTCATGCCTTGATAGTTGTACGTGTGCCAAAAATGTATTCTTTATCTTCAAAATTATGGTTGTAAATTATTTTTGCTTGATTTGGTGGAAGTTATCAATGATTTAAATCAATCTCAATCAGAAATCGGTGTACGTAAATGGTATTAAGTTTTTATCAAGTTCAGTATCCCGTATTCATTCAGTCAGATAGACTCTGCATGCCGGCACCGTTTTGATTGTCATTGACAAATCGAAATCAATGGCTTTATGGCTCTAAATTTGAACTGTAATGGCTGAAAGTTGATAAGCAATAAAACTGTTAAGATTAGCTCAATATAAAAGCTCTGGCATATGTCCGCTGGCTATATATTGATGTGCTGGACTACCAAATCGATCAGTCAGTTGTCAATATGCGTTTCGTTTGGGTGTTGGCCACGCTTGTGGTTTTGGTCAGTGCTGGGACCCTGAGGGAACCACAGAAGTTGCGCTACGATAACTTCAGTGTATATCAGTTGAACATTAAGAATAAGATCCAGTTAATGCTCATAACTAAACTTACTGATCTGAACGAAAAGGTATGCAATCGATTTTTAACTTAATAAGTTTTTGGCTGATTGTGCGTATACTTGATTTTATGAAGTACAACGTCTGGAGGGACTATGATGACCACTCAAAGCAAATGCACATTATGGTGAGCCCATCTGAGCTGACTCACTTCCAGCAGTTTCTTGAACTCAACGGCATTAGCAGTGAACTGCTTATTCCCGACGTCCAGAAGTAAGTTGATCTTTGATATCTTTCGCATTGCCTTAGCCCTTGAAAGACTTGTATTCATATTCTTCCATACGCTTAGTAGTAGTTTTCCTATCCTTCCTAAAAATGTAATGAATCGGTCTTAGGCTTATCGATGACGAGCAGGGTGGAAGCAGAGATATCGGCAACTTCGGCTGGACACGTTACTACGAACTGGCGGAGATCGATGCTTGGCTGGATGAGATACTTGCAACCTATTCCAATGTGACGGAGGAATTTATTTTGGGCCAGTCCTACGAAGGACGCACCATTCGCGGTATCAAAATTTCGTTTAGTGAGGGTAAGCCTGGCATTTTCATAGAGTCGAATATTCATGCACGTGAATGGATCACTTCGGCAACTGCCACCTGGTTCATCAACGAGCTGCTGACATCCGAGAAGCCCGAGGTACGCTATCTGGCGAATAACTATGACTGGTATATTGTGCCCGTATACAACGTGGATGGCTTTGCTTACTCGCATACCACGGTAATGATTTCTAGCAGTCGATCTGTCGGATTAATTAATTAAATTAACTTTATTTAGAATCGCATGTGGCGCAAGACTCGCCAGCCACATCCTACCTCGACTTGTTTTGGAGCAGACATCAATCGCAACTTTGACTCCTGGTGGTTGCAAAATAATGGCGCCTCCGCTAACCCTTGCAGTGAGACATTCGCTGGCGAGGAGCCCTTGTCGGAGCCAGAGGCCAAGTTGCTGGTCGACTATTTGACGAGCATAAAGGATAAGTTCAGCATTTTCCTGGCTTTTCACTCCTACGGCCAGTACATGCTTTCTCCTTATGGTCATTCGACGGCGGCGTTTCCACCAAATTACGACGATTTGCTGGAAATAGGAAAAGCTTTCTACGACGCTGTCAAGGGCTTGCCCTATGGCACTGAATATTTATATGGCTCCTCAGCTAACGTTTTGTGTAAGTTTAACAGGCGAAGATTTTGATGGCCGCTCATTGATCATTTTTTATACTGTTATAGATGTTGTCACTGGAGCCTCAGTGGATTGGGTCTACAATTCACTGGATAAGAAGGTGGTGTACACCATCGAATACCGTGATACTGGACGCTATGGATTTATTTTGCCCCCTGCTCAGATTCTGCCCAACTGCGAGGAACTGATGGCTGGCATGATTGCCCTGGTGGCCAAGAGTGAGGAGTTGGAATACGTATAAGTGGTGAAGAGATTAAATAAATTATGAAATAAAATAATTGAAAGTTAATTAATGTTGCTTTAATGTGTTATAAAAAATATTAGAAGAAATCATAAAAAAATTAAATTTAACTCAGACCTCAGTTACGATAAAATTGTTATTCCAGGGTGAATTACTCCTCATTGAAGTAGCGCATGTAAGAGGTCAAAAGGTCATCCATTTTGTAGCCTTGGGTGGTGCTGCACAGCAGCTTCGAGGCTCCAATCATGTTGCCAAAGCGAATGTGGAAGTGGTTCTTGCCAGAACTCCACATGCCGAGGTCCGTGTAGCAATAGCTATGCAGAAGCTGCTTTGTGTGCACATCCAGCAGATGGAAACCAGAGCAGTTGATGGCTATTAGCAGATGCTCCGGCAGCGAGTCGTCATTCAATTGCTTGACCGAAAAGAATGTGGAGCCAAAGCACTGCTGATGGGCGAGCTCTTGGAGAAACATAATCTTGGCCTGATCTTCATCCAAGTCAGCAGTTCGCTGAAATGCATCAACCAGCTGCTGATGCCATTCGGCGAGCGTCTGCAGGGGCAGCAAATCTTCCGGCACCAATTGAGGCAGCAGTTCATGCAGTGGCAAAGTTTCGCCCTGATCCTGATCCGCGATATAGATGAGCCTAGCTAACTTTGAGGCCAGCTCAAAGTCGATGGCATAACAGCCCTTCAGATACTTGTGCAGCTCCTGTGGATAGCTAAAGATTAGATCCGCATTGAGATCGTTGCCGGGCTGGCAGTCCAGCCAGAGCTTGCGCATAAAGTGCAGCTGGTAGTGACCATCGCCACCTGGACGGATGGTCCGTTGACTACGCAGAAAGTGCAGCAGCTCTGCGATGAAGTCAAACACAAACTCCGACTCGGGCATGGCGTACACCTTTTCGCCATGCTTCACAAATATGCTGAAGCCCAGCTGCGACTTGAGTCCCAGGCGTTGTGCTATCGTTGCAATGAGTTGGGCGCCCCTTGTATGCGACTCGATCTCAAAGGCCTCCACCGTATCGTCCGGGAAGTAGAACTTGTGATAGATGTGCATGCAGCGCTGCTGTATGCCCTCCACCTCGATGAGGTGCGGCGGCTGCTTCCGCTGGCCAAACTGCAGCGTGCGTCTCAGACGCTTGAGGCAGGCATCAGCCAGTGCATCGGCGCGAAGGCGCAGCAGCAGGACAAGCTCTTGCATGATGAGCACACTGGGCGCCATGATGCCCGAGGCCAAATACAACAAATCCCATCCACGTTCTTCGCTCTCCGCCAGCGGGTTGCAACTCAGCTGCTTCATCAGCTGACAGAAAACTTCATCGCAGAGCAGCGGCTGCTGCAGAGCAGGCTGAAAGATTAGATCCGTGTTGACCGGCAGATTGCCACGTGCCTTGTCGCCCATGTACTAAATGAAAAGTAAAGTAGAGTAAAGACGGCCAGTTAAATCGATTATAACATGTTAGCCATACGTAGGCGTATGCGTAATATCAATACCTTAAGTATATGGTGATGGATGACCTGCGCCTGTTGATAAAGTTGTGGCTGGGCGTGCACAGATTTAAGGAGCGGCGCCTTAAGCGGCTCCGGTGAATACTGCCAGAGGGGCAACTTATCCGAGCTGTGTGTAAGGAGAGCAAATAATTGATTAAAAAGCTTTTTTTTGAAGATGTAATGGCGCTGCTTACTCCGATGCTGCTCTAAACTGCAGCTCTGCAAATTGCTCCAAGCTGTGCTGGCGTCGCCGCGGCGCCTTGGATGGGCTGATGATTTTCGGTTGCTCCACCAGCTGGCCGCCAGCATGCTCCTTGAACATTTGCTGCAGCTCCAGGCTGGGCTTGGTGAGAGTGGCCAATAGGCGGACTTTGCCCGCAGTGAATTCGCCCCACTGGCCATCAACGCAGCCACGCCAGCTGCGCTGCGGAACATCTGCCATGAGTTGGGCGCCAGTGATGCCAGCTTCGAGCTGCACCAAGTCACCAGCTGTGAGGAGGAGCTGTTTCGTCTGCTCATCTAGTTGCTCCTGCTGTGCCGTGCTCTCTATGGCCACCGCATAGCTGGAGCGTTGGCGTAGATTTAGCAACATGTAGTCGATCAGCTCCACCGCATCCAGAGCCTCGCTGCACTGCAGCACAAAGTTCTCCTGCTGGGCGGTGAGGAGCTGCAATCGATCGTGTGCCAGATGCTGCACCTGAATCAGTTCAGTATAGCTGCAAGAGGCGAGCACCTGCTCCGTCTCATCGATGAGCGCCAAGCCTGTGGCATTGATGGCCAGCATCAATTCATCGCTCTGCAATTTGGGTCCTGACAAGCGGAGCACTTCGTATAGGCGTGAATGGCGCATGGGCCAGGATAAGTGTGCGAATAGGCAAATGTCCTCCATGGCACGCTGCTGCGACTTTGCATCTTCGCCTCCACCCTTCTTGACATATGCGCTACGTTCGTAGGTGGCTGCGATGAGCCGACTCCAGTTGTTTACGGCGCGTTCACCTGGCGCCAACAGATCCTGCGGCACAAACTCCGTGAGTTGGCTCTCATTGAGCCTGGTTACGGTACCAGCTCCATGCTCGATGAAACAGGCCAGCGCACAGACCATGGCTATGTCCTTCTCCGATCGGCAGCGGTATTCACCACACTTCAGTCCGCGCATAATCTGCTTGTAGATTAGATGCGTGGCCTGGGCGTCCAGCGCTGGATCATACCAAGCATTGAACAGCTCCTTGCGCAAGTACAGTTTCCAAGGCGCATCCGGCTGCCGCTGCTCACAGCTGGCAATGGCGTCCAGCACATGCTCGCGACCAGCGCCCAGCGGCATCAGCTTCTCATGCAGCGACAAGACCAAACCGAAGCCAAAGCTATCGCTCAGACCCAGCCCTGCGCACAGCTGCTGCACTGCCTCTTGAGCCGTGCTAGCCGCATCCACCTGCAGCTTGCGCGCCTGTCCATCCATCAGGTAAATGGCCAGCTTCAGCGGCTGGCGACTGCGAATCGCCTGCAGCTCCAGCAGCGATGGCGGCTGGGAACGCGCCCCATTGGCCAAAGTGCGCTC
>JBAMCN010000011.1:3395-15048 GCA_037075225.1 Dichaetophora lindae
TTTTTTTTAATGAAAATTGCCTTAATTAACAACAAGCTGAATTTATTATTTGCAAGAGAAAAAAACTAGCAGCGAGTTGCTAAAAACTAATTTGATACATGTTTAATGTCAACCTTGGGCTGCTGGCGCCCACAATTTATCGTCATTAGAAGTAAATTGATTTTAATACCCTGGCTTTGGGCAATCGAACCTTTGTCACGCACAAAGCAAACGTGTCTGTCTATCCAAGTCATGCATTTTAATTAGCTGCTTTGGCTGCTTACGCTCTCCTGCAGCTTGAATAAAACAGCGCTTTAAAAAGAGTTATAGGGTATGTATAAGTATTTGCCTGCATTTGCATTATATACTTAAAATTAGATCCCAGCCATTTAGGTGATATATGTAGCTACATTCCAAGCTACTAGCTTTTTGCAAAGAACCCGGAACTGGAGATCAATATTTTTGTGTTTTTGTAAGCCGCACTTTCTTAAGCGGCCGCCTTGAGTGTGCTCTTAAGAGCCATAAAAATCAAAGAGCTACAGGTAGCCAAGAATGGGTTCTAAATAAATATATAAAAAAAGTCTTTTCGCAGCCCACGCATTAGTACTATGTATGATTTAGACAAATAGATATTTGTGATTAATTGTATTGAGAGCTGGCACGCCAAAGCATTTCAACCAGAGTCATGAACACTCATTACTTCAACTACACTCAGCTCGACTGTCAACTCCAATGGAACACAATCCGAATACCAAGTTTAATCGTCGCTGCTAAAGTGCAACTGCAGTTTTGTTGCTTCCTCAGTTAAATCGCGTGCTTGGGTCTTAGTACAGAGTTCTCCATAGTGAACGCAATATAAAATTTGTAGCCGCTTTTAGGCAAGAGCGTAGAGCAACTTTTGTGATATGTTGACCATTAAGTCGCAACCCAATTAAGTCCGCTATTCGTATTTGTTGGTTTTTTGTAAAAATCTTTTTTGGCTGTGACACAGGTGTCATACAATAAATTGTCCGAGTGCCGAGAGCAGAAGGCGTACCGCATAGCTGACAGCGCTGATGCTTTTTATTTAATTTACTGCATATGGAAATGTTCTTTAATAGTGTTGTTTTGGGCACAGAACATGGCCAGTTAAGATAATATGTAGTGACTGGCATTGCTCTAATTGACTAATAACTATAATCTAGAATTGTAGTCAGCACTTGCGAAATCTTTTGATAAATTGCAGCGTCATTTCGGGTGGCATAATTCTGCAATTTGCGAAATTATTACAAAAGGCGCACCTACCAAATGGAGCGTGCGGGGAGAATCGGATTTGTGAATGCACGACTAGAAAACGACTTCTTGCAACAATGCGTAATGGGGCGACAATGGCAACTGGTTTCTGATTTTTTTCTTTTTTATTTTGGGGCGCGCGAGTTAATTGTGACAATTGAGGCGTGTGAAATTCCCTTAATGAAAAAGAGGCTTATGGCATGTAATACTAGTAGCAGATGCTGATGACGCTGATGACCTTGAGGGAAATCTGCTTGTTATAGCATTGCTCAACACAACACCATTTTGTGGTTCTGCTGCTGCTGAGCTGTGAAGTTCAGCGCATTGCGTATACGCAGCGTTAGCTGCTGGACAAGCAAATTGGTGGTCGGTTGGCAAATCATTTGCTACACTTTGTGGCAAACTGCTCAAGGGCAAGAACATGGGTAGGCCGAGCGTGAAAAGCATTGCCCGCCGCCTGCCGCTTGCGTTTGAGTGTTTATGAGTGTTGAGTTTCCGGTCAGTGGGTTTTCGTCTGGCGTGCATCCGATGAGTCAGCCAATGGGCATAAGGTTTTCGCGTTATTCTCCCTGCCTGGCAGCAAAATCATCTGTGGCACGTTGCTCTCCCTCGCAGCGAACGCTTTGGCGATTTGTTGCCACCTGTTTTCAGTTTTTTAGTATTATTTTTCGTGTATTTGTACTTGTACCGATTTTCTTCAATTGTAGCGCCATTTATGCAAATTTTCGCATGCGAACACGATGGCGAATGGGTAGACGAATACACAAATAAGTATTCGCTTGTTTGTTTTTGCTGTCGCTGTTAGAAACTCTTTGTTTTGTCTCATTTCGTTTCGTCTTCGTCAGTTGAGCAATTTTGTTTGACAGACAAATGCGATGGATGCCGCGTCGTCGATGCTGCTGCCAGCTGCCTGCCAGCTGTGAGCTGCAACAGCAACTGCAACTGCAACAGCAACAGCAACTGCACCTCAAAAAAGTGTGAAACATTTCTTGTTGTATTCTACTAGCCGTGTTGGTCGTGTTGGCCGTTGCTCTCATCGATATGGTTATTACTTGATTGTTTCCATATTCCTCTTTAACTCACCATCATCTTTATTCTTGCTTTTGCTGCTCTGTTGCAAGCAGCTCAAATATCAACACTTGCGTCAGCAGCTAAAAATATATGTAGATGCGATATATTTATACGAATGTTCTATTTAGCAATCACACTTAATGTCTGTTTATGGCAACGGCTACCCACTTGTAAGCTTACACACACACACACAGAGTCTGGCACAAACGAAAAACGCCAGCAAAACGCGCGCGTTTCGTTAGCGACGACGACGCACGACAAGTTAAAACGCCGCCTGGCAGCAGACGACGATGCGAACTCGAGCAGATTTGAAGTTCAAATAACAAAATCTGCGCCGACGCACGACTTATTTATAAGAGCAGCTGCAAACCGACGGCGGCGACGGCTGCTCGGCCAGACTTCGAGTGCGACTCCAGCTCCAGCTGTGGCAGCGTCGGCTACGCATGCGCAGCAGCCATGCAGCAACAGCGGCAGCAGCAGCAGTAGCTGGTTCTGGCCTGGCCGCTTGCTACTGGACTTGGGCTAGGCCTAGGCTTAGAGCTGTTGATTGGCACTGCGGCTTCGCTTCCTGTCTCTGTTGACACTTTTGGGTGCTCGCCACCACCTGCTAATCGATTTGGCTTAGTGGAAGTTTTGGTTCTTTGCAAATTGCCCCCTTAATTATGCCACCAATTGTAGCACAACTGTATAGAATGCTCATTTGCTGGATGTTTTGTTTTAAATTAATCGACCCTGATGGAAGTGAGTTTTAATTGTGTTTGTGTGCCCCAGCCCAGTTCGTGCTGACCCTGGCTTTCCATTCCAAGTACCAAATTGGCTGCTTGATGACCACTTGGGGGTTATCAGCGCTGGGTTGGTCCCATTGCAGTGCCCGATAAAAATTGCCGCCATGACGCAATTGAATTTGGCACAGCCGCCTGCTTGGAGTTTCATCAATCATCAGAGCGACTAAAGGCGAAAACTGCACCCAAGAGGCAATTCAATTTTGGGGGCTCAGATTATTCTGGAAACCTTGTTTGGGGCCTTTTTTTTAATTACTAATGAATGTTGTATTCATTCATTAATGCCTGGGCTGACAAATTATGGTCGTGTAATCGATCATTGAATAGTTTCTTTAAATAAAAATCCTAAAAGAAATACTAGAGATAAGCACAGCCACAAATAAATCAAAGAAACGAAACTTGAAACAAAAAGATGCTGGTTGTGAGCTGTTGGCGGCTCGTTAACAACTAGATTTTCAATTATGAATACTGCTTAATTCGTTTGGATACCGGAAGATGTGAGAGGCATGGATGCGACTCAAGTATTTCAACTTTCAAATAATCACACACATAAATATGATGTTTTGCTGCAGCAATCAAATAAATTCCATTAATAATAGCTTGAACTGAAATCGTCAATTTTCCAAACAATAATTAAATATGGCAATTTGAATCAACAGGGAGGCAGACGAGTCCGAGTGCTTGGCAAAACATTCTAAATAAAATGCTACCTGAGCCAGAGCTGGCAGCAATCTAAGCCGCTTAGCGGCCACTCGCTGTAATGAAACTGTTTTAATTACTTGTAGAATTAGAAAAATACTTCAAATACAAGCACTTAATTGCATAATTTATGTGGCACTTGAGCCGCCTAAGTGGACAGGTTCTCGACTGATTTGTATGCCAGCCAAAGAGCAATCAGCAGTCAAGACGCTATCAGGATGTGCCCGGCACTAGATATAGTTGATATTCTTCGCAGCGTCTCCATAAATAATAAGCTCGCTGGGCGGCTAAATGCATTTCGTCACTTGGCTTGGGCCTGCGACAATTTCGCCAGTGGCATACAAAGCGCTGCCCAATCGAAGCGTAATGTAAACATCAACAACAAATCAGAGTTAACAATAAAAGTGAATCAGCGGCACTGATTTTCTCCCAGTGCAAGTCCGTCAGCGGTTCATTCAACTTGAGTAATTTTTAATACTTCTGAAAAATGATACAAAATACAGCAAAATCAATAAATTCGCTGCCGCGCAAAGAAAGCTGACAGCAGAAGGTCGCCGCTCTAATACTCTTCTTGATAAGCACCTAATAAATTGGCTCCATCAATAACTGTATTAATAAGGCACAATTTTGATGGATTGCGCACTTTAAGCAAATGAATAGCGAATAAATTAAAATAATATCGAAATTACTGCCAATACAAATTCCTTCCTATTTAAAATATTGCTTAGAAAAAAGGAAATTTTGGAGAGAATTACAAACTTCGTGTGTAGCTGTTGGCGCCTATTTCAGGAGCATAGGAAATTTCTCAAAAATTTCACAGCTTATTCAACAGCTAATTGAATTGGGCGACAATGGGCAGCAATGAGCTCCAATGAATCTGACAAATATGAGTGGCTAATTTATAGCAACATTTTTGAACGATTAGCTTGCCCGCGAACTGAGCTGCGCGGTGCACGGGCGTTGCTTTATTTTCGGCCATAAAAGCAGCGATGGCAACAGCGACAGTGACAACGACTGCCAAACCGGCAACAGTAACAAGTTCAGCTTAATTACAAACATCCTACACACCAGCAGCAACAGCAACAGCATCAACAGCAACAACAACAACAATTGTTGCCAACAACGCCAACAATTTTTGCACTTTTGCTTCAAGGTCGCTTCAGCGTCAACGGCAGCAACAACAACAACAACAGCAACATCATCGGCTATACAATGAATTATCGCATTAAACGGCTATAACGCGGCGCTGATCCTGTTACCAAGAAGGAAGTGAAACCAGTTGGCAGTCATTCTGAAAGTTCACTTGACCTTAGCGTACAGGATTTGAGATTCTGCCTTTCTAAAGTCAGCCTTTTGCGGCTTTAACGATGCCGCTGCCACTTGACTCGGGCTCGGGTCAAGCAGCCACATGTGGCTATAACTCAGCGTTAGAGCTTGAATTAAACTTCCCGTCGACAATTTGGCACAAATCATAAATATTATGGCTTGGAGTAGTAGGTGCCAAAATGCTCGACTGGCCGTCAACTGGAGCTTGATATACCCTTGTGAAGGGTATCATAAGTTGGCCACCAAACACGTAGCGCGTTGAGGCAGGCACTTGCTTTGCTGCCAGTTATATTATTTATATTTTATCGGACATATGATTTTTGCTGCAAGGGTATTTCATCCTAGACACACCCAAAATGAATTCCCTTCGCTCTGCGGCCACAACGGATATCGCAGTTGACTGAACCGCATTAAGCGGTTGAATTAAATGAGTTACTCGCACTTATTTTGAACAAATCCAATGAATGCCATAAATATTTATGATTATTTCAGCGCGTTCATAAATCACCAGGGGCAACTGAGCGCACCCACAAGTGTTCGGAAGGCGCACTAAAAGAAATATATTGCTTATGTCTGGCTGACTGATAGACAGGCAGAACGAAACAAAAACAAAACCGATTCTTGAGAGCGAATCTTGCAAAAGTTGCGGAAGTGAAGAGCTAATTAAAACGCTTGACTTTTTGGTGATGCTTGGCTGTTGGTAATAAAATTACGAGAAGTTTTGCTTTGGGCACGTTTCTGGTCGGATGCATTTGGCGCTCGGTGGGCACAATTGATTGCCCTTGCTTTTGCCAACTCGAGCATGGGACACACATAATTAAGGTGTGCGGGGCGTGGCGGGGTGGGGCGGCGCGACTCCAAATGGCAGAACAACGACGAGTAATCTACACACGAGCCCAAGTTTTGTAGAGCGCCCTGCGGTGCGCCATTCACACATATGAAGATCGCATATGAAGAGCCAGCGTGCAAGGTCAAAGACGACAACAAAAATTTAAATGCCTTTGGCATGACCAAGAGAGATAACGACCGCAGGTCTTGACTGGCTTGATTCTTACTTGCGGCAACCACAACAAACAGTCACCACGTTGCCAAGTCGCCAAATTGCCGCAGCGAACGGAAAGCGAAACTAGTTTGCGGCCAGTTCAATGGCCACCTGTGAGGGTCGGCCACAGGATTGGGGTTCAAGTGCGTGTGCAACAGTGTCCTTGGTGGCAGGCCAGACAACTTTTCCACATGCCAGTTGCAGCTGCCTTGGACAACGGTGGGGCGCATGTCAGTTGCAGCAGTCACAACGAAAGACTTAAGACACAAACTTGTTGTCGTTGAAATGGAAAAGACTTAAGACACAAACTTGTCGCAGCAGGAACTTTTCACAAAACGGATAATTGCAACAGCCTTAAGCCGACTGAACTGAAATGTTAATGCCACTTGCATATAGATTGATTAATTATATATTTATCGTATATCGCCTTCATAATTTCCATTAGATTGTCCAGAGGGCTGATTGCATTTTAAGACCCCTCCAGCACAATTGCAACAGCAACAGTAGCCATCAGTCAAAAGCACCCGCTAATGACGCGATTAGCATCTAATTGAGTTATAAATTAAGCCACCCCCCAGCTCCTCAGCCAACAAAACACTCCGAAACTGGTTCACTTTCTGGCCTCCGTCAAACGGTCTCTAGGCCGCGCACTTGAACTCGCTTGAAAATAGATGGTTAATAACAAAAGCGATGGATCTATGGCCATTAGCTGCAAATATTCAGCTGGCCGATGACTTGACAACTTTTCCATTTTCGTACTTGCTGGTAGTAATTAAAAATATGAATTTATTGCATTTTTAAAAGCAAAAAACAATTTAATATAAGTTATTGTAAACGTCATTGAGTAGTGCAACGAGAACCCAGACAAATGCAACAGACTTCAAAATCAAAACGTGAATTTTTCAGCAAGTCATGCTGTGAAAATTTGGGCCAAGTTTGTGTGCGCAGATTCACCGATTGCTTTGTGGCCGAGACCATTTGCATTCGAGTGCTTTTGTTAAGTCTGCGGCTATACGAGTTTACCGTATTTGAGAGCACTCCAAGCCAAGCGTATTAGCCAAGCGAAGAAGTAATTGATTGCTGCCAAATCTCAGGCGTGAGTCATTTTGCAAACACTCAACTTTACACTCAGAAAAAAACCCTAAAATTAACTATTTCATTATGGATCCAACTATCTTCGCCAATGGGCAAAGGGTGAAAGAGTAAGCACAATATGTGACGTAACTATAAAAATACATAGTACATTTAACTAATTCATATTAAAATTACTAATTCGCGTAGTACAATAAAATTGAATATTGAAAATTGTAACTACTTCATTTCTTACTTTAATTTTATTTTTCTTTTTTTATTGCTCTTTCAGTTTGGTTTTTTTTTACTTAATTGCTTTTTGCCTTTTAATTTTATTTGCTTTTATTTTTTAATGTCGTTGTAGCGAACCATGCCGATTATGTATGACTGGCGATTGATGTTTAATCACTTTGATTTAAATATTATAATATTTAAAGTTAATAAGAAACATATGAATATGAATTATTAAATAATTTAAATAATAATTGTGAAAATTTGGTACATCGTTTAAATTAAATATGTGGTTCGTAGTATTAACTACAAGGCTAAGCTACTAAATTCATTGTTGACGAGCAATTATGTTTTTAGTTAAGTCAAAGTTGCATTGCATTTTTTTCTGAGTGTACACTCGAGCCCAAAATATAATAAGAAATCAAAACAGAAACGTGAACGCCACACATCAAATGAGTATTTAATAGCCAATGATTGAAGAGCATTGTCTGCAAAATGTGAATACAATGCGAATACAAATCGCTGCTGGTGCTGGTGGCTGAACGTTCTTGATACTGGCATTTATAAAGCAAATGAGTATCACAAAAAGTAAATGCGAAATAAATAAAGGTCAATAACGCATATTGCATTCTTGGCTTAATTAGCACCCCAACGGCGATTATGAGTGCTGGTCAATAGGTGTGTGGCAGTCCATTATCATCGCCCCTTGAATGCAAATTTATGCAAAGCCATTCATTCACTGAAGCCATTCCAATCAAATCAAACGTTTATTGTCGCTGCTGCCCCAAGAGCCGTTAATCTTGCTCGCTGGCTGTCCAGCTGCAGCACTTCCGTGACCTTTTGAGTCACTTTTGCAGTCAACGGCAGCCGACATTAGACAGCCAACTGACTGATTGCTGTTGTTGGCCCAGACAATGTTTGCTGTTTATTTATGGGCCAACACGGCCAATTGCTTTGCTGTGCTGTGCTTTGCACCAAATGCCAGCTCAGCTTCAGCTAAGTGAGGCAAATTGGCTTACACAATCGGACTCCAAGTTGTACTTCCGCTGGGCTACGCACTTCTCCTTATGCTCATCAATTATTACGTATACGCCCCCAGAGCAACATGACGCACACCTATCTTGAGAATCTATTTGTAAAAATTTTCAATTTGCTTGATTTCTTCTAAATCTTTTTTAATATTTTACTGCGAGTGGCATCTGCTCAAGCTGATTGAAATGCAAATTGTTTTGATTTATTTTTACGTATTTCGGCATTTTATTTGAACAGCTTTACTAACTTTTTTACGACGTCTAATACTAATTATAGTATAATACGTTTGAATGTCGCGCTGATTCGTCGCAGCTCCCACATAACATTTTATGGTTCATAAACAATCCAAAAGCCGAGCAGCTGGCATTTGCTAAAGCGCTTCCAAACGTACCTAGCAGCTCTGTGTCATTCATTTGTACTCTTACATAGTATATCATAAATTTTTTTGTGGGGGTTTTCTTGCTTTATTGAAGCACTTATCCTTGATCCTGGGCAAAGCAGCAGCGGCAGTGCAAGCAAATTGTGCCTAAGGTGCAAACTAACTCGCCTGGCCTAGTATATGAAGCTAAGAGCTAAGATTCGTATGAGCTTTAGAAGTAGTGGCCATAGTGTCCATGGTGTCCATGATGATGGTGGCCGTAGTAGCCGCCGTAGTAGGGATAGCCTGCATCAGGACAAGCGTTAGTGGGCATTAGCGTTGTCGTTGCTCCAAACTCCACTCACCAAACTCACCCAAGCCGTAGTAGCCACCGCCGTAGTAGGGCCAGTAGCCGCCGCCGTAGTAGCTGCCCAGGTAGGGCGAAGAGTAGTAGCCGTAGCCAAAGGAGGCGGCGCCCTGCAGATCCTTCTCTTCGGCCTCAGCACCCGCCTCCAAGTCGGCGGCAGGCTCCTCCTGCGGCCGTGGGCGTGGCACGGCGCTTGCCGCACTCAGGAGCATGGCAAAGAGGGCGCAGGCGAGCAGCAGTCGAAGAGCGCGCACGTTTAGCATATTGTTGCTGGTGGGTTTAGTTTGATTTGGGTTTTCCTTGGCTCGTGTAAATGCCACTCGAAGTCGACAACTGACTGGCGCTGGAGTCATGTAGCATGTTTATATAATGGCGGCGATTCTTGCATCAAAGCGCAGCAGCAAAACAATTGTCTACGAAATTTGCCTACAACGGCCCCCCAATTGGGCGATTCCACCGACTGCGGACTGCGTGCGCCTCGAACAATGATCACAGCCCACTGCATCACCCAGCGCCCACCACCCACCGCCATCCGCCAGCCGTCAGATTAGCAATGAAGCGTTGCTCGATGCCTTGGAGGGGGCCGAGCACGCTGCGCAGCTTCTATTTCTTGCATGACCGATTACTAATTACAATGCTGCCTTAGGCCCGTGTCTCTGTCTCTCGGTTGAGCTCGAGCTTTTGTTTGTTTCTCGCTTTGGTCAGTGGGGTCAATGTCGCAATGGCCAAATGCCCAATGGGCAGCCAATAACAATTCGCTTACAAGCCCCCTCGCTAATTATTTTATTTAAATTTAATTACGCGATTGGCAGCCAGCTCAGCCCCTTACGGCGGGGTTCAAAAACCTGCGGGTTATGCCAAGCAACGATAAGAAAGTAAGCGCTTACATAACGAGGAACAAGTTTTAGTCAGAGAACATTCGAAATTGATGGTTCTAGCCATCCCAACCCACACAGATCGCGCACGAGCATCATAAATTATACTTTGTAGCTCGCCAAAGTAGCTAAACAACATTCTAAAACAATAAAAAATGAAACTAAAACCAACAAAAGTATCTTCAGAAGAATGTGGAAATGAGCACGCTTCCAAAATGTAACAGGCAACAAAAAGTCACAATAAGCAACCAAATGAAACCATAAAAAGAAAATGAAATTATAATAAATTTGATTAAACGTTCCGTCATTTACATGACAGCATTTAAGATGGCAATAAAAATTGGGGAATACCATAAACAAAAACAGAACCTGTTGCAACTAGTCAAATATTGCTGTTGCCATCGATACATTGCTGATAAATAGCTGCACTTAGCTCTTACTACTCACTCACTTGGCCAGCTGGTTAGTGGGTAACAAGGTCGAAAAACTATACTCGTACTCGTACCTAATGGCCTTTCCCTAGCCATCGTCACGTTAACTTCTGGCCGCTAATTGTTGACGCCTCTGCAGTCATGTTCGGGCCCCATGCTGTACGTAGTATGTACTTGTACTTGTGCCCAGTACCTGAGTTTCTCAGCAATTTCGATGTTGTGCGGGGTCAGGGTTCAAGACAATGGCGCTTGGTGCGTGAAGACAGCAACAAAAGCAGCTCCAGCAGCAGCAGCAGCAGGCAAGGGTAGCCAGCTAATTGCTCGTTTGCTTATCTAAATTGCCGCTTTAGCCAAGAACCTATTACTCAGGCGTTGTAATTAGCCAAATTAAATGCTTGGCTGGCCAGAAACTATCTGAAAACCAATTAAGCCGCCATCAAAAGAGAATTATACACCAAAGAGCTTTGAAATGTTGCCTGCAAGCTTGGCTTAGTTTAAATTGATATGCCGCTATTTAAAACTATCTGTAAAATTAACCAGAAGCTATTTGCAATCAAACTTCACATTAGGCCGCCAGATATTTGTACAAGTCGCTGTTGAATTTCTTGTTGGTGCAGAGAGGAGCAAATTTAAAGACTTACTTCTCTAAAATTATTTTTTAACTATTTATATAAATTACGCACAACCGAAAAGAAAATTTTAAATAAATGGTAAAAATATTTGATTTGTAAAGTATAAAAAAAAAAACAAACTTTACATTAGCCCGCCAGATATTTGTTCAAGTCAACACTGTTGAGAAGCGAATCTTAAGACTTTGTTCTATAAAATTATTTTTAAATATTAATGAAAATTACGCAGAAGCGAAAGAAAATTTTAAAACTATTTTCCTATTTAAACGAACTTCACACTTGGAGTTTGAAATAAATGGTAATTTGTAAAGAATTCAAAAAACAAGCTTTACATTTGGCCGCCAGATATTTGTACAAGTCAACACTATTAAATTTCATGGTGGAGCTGTCGGAGATAAGGGAACTTGAGGAGGTGGTTCTCTAAAATGGCTTATAAATTATAATTACAAATAATAAAAATAAATTAAATAAAACAAACTATTTTTAAA
>JBAMCN010000017.1:0-17215 GCA_037075225.1 Dichaetophora lindae
ACTTAATCTGCAATGGAAGAAATCATGCCTGGCATTCATCAATTTCGTTATCCTTTTTGGGCTTAGGTAAACATCTCGGCATGTTACACATCACAGATTGAAATTGATGGCCCCCAACCTGAGGCTGGTTGCTCGGGGCGACTGTTTGACGCATTGCAATGTTGCTCGAGTTTGGGCCAAGTGGATTTTCAAAGATTTACGTTCAAGGCTTTTTAATGCATATTAACGATCTTAATTGTCGCTGGCCCTACAGCCAATTAATTAAGCAGTCAGCGGCCGATTTGTCCTTGAGTGTAATTGAGTCTTAAGGACACTCGCGCGGCCCACAGTGAAGGCCCCCTAAGCCAAATTGAAATGGAATCGCAGTGGGTAACGGAAACAGTTCTGTCCCAGCTGGTCGTCCTTGAATTTCCGCTTCCTCGAATTGGCCGAAGGTAAACACATTTAACATTTACTTAGGCGATTGGCTTTCATAAGTTTAATCTATTGTCAAAAACATTCACCAATTGATATTCTGATTTGCCTTCCAATATTTTCTTTTTGCGGATGATTTGAATTGCTAAAATGTTGGGCCAACATTTACATAGTTGGCTAAAACAACAATCGAGCTGCATGTGAGATTCTTAAATATTCAAAAAATACAACGAATCAAAATGTTTTGAGTTTCATTTCAATTATCTGCGCTTTAACGGCATTCCACTGCAAGTTTTAATAATTTCGCCAGCACTGCGAAAGTTCAGTTGCTTGGCTGAGAGAGCGCAGCTAACGGTAAAAGCCTTTTGTGCAACTTTCTGCCATTGTTGCATATTTTATTTAAGAATCCTTCTCCATTTCTTTTTTGTCTACCGATTCGTGCAGTGCTCAGCGAAGCAGATGCGAGAGTGCAGGGAATGAAGACAGTAACAAACTTTCGTGGAATATGCGAGGCACTTGAGCGTCATATATAGACCAAGTTATATGCTCTCGATGTATGTATTTATTCAATTTTGGCCATTTCTGCCGATAAGCACTTCAGTGACAGCAGAGCCACCATAAATACTCGTGGGCGGGTGGAGGGAGAGGGCCAAACTTTAGCCCTAATGAGCAGCGCGCGTCTGAAAGACAAGGTCAAGCAATCAACCGCCGCCCCCGCCGCCCGCTTGGCTGATAAAAGTGATAAGCCACAGGCAGCTGCTGTCATTCGCTGGCGGGGACCCGAAGCACTTTTAGCACACACTGTTATACGGCTGCTGTATAACAGCTGTGCCACTCTGATGAGCTCGAATCTTTTATATGGCGCATTAACTTTTTGTAGGGTGTGATTTCCCCTGGTAGGCAAATTGTTATGACACGTGGCCCGCAACTTTTTAAACAACAGTTAAAAGCGCATAAAAAAGATTTTAATAAAAGTAGCTTAACACGTGTATCAATCTTGCAGCTGTCTTATAGAACGCTCCAGAAACAAGGCTCTGTTTATGTGTGTATTATAAAAAGCTGACGAGTTCTGCTGCCAGATAAAAAAAGCCAGATAATGGATCCAACGGCATTTAGCGCATTTCCAAAGCACGCTTTTGGGGGCTGTCAGTCCGCCCAGCAGCGAAACTGAGCGAGCTGCGTGACAACTGAAACCCAAAGTGTCAACTCATTGCCGGCCAAATTAATGACGAGGCAAAAGGAATTAGAGTAGAAACAGAAGGCAATGATACAAGCATCAAGTAGAGTAAACCGATTCTTACATACCCTAGGAAAAATGCATTTTAAGCTTAAATTATTCAACCAATGGACAGTGAATGGCTTTTATTCAAATGCGTTGAATATATTCCGCTGCAAATATAGAATACAGAGCGAGGGTATAAATATATAATAGGTACACACAATGTGGCAGAGAGCGGCGGCGGAAATTGTGTGTGGCAAATGCAACCAGAGCCGTGCAAAAACCAATTGGCAAATGCCGCTCTAAATGAATGTAAATATTTAATTTTTGGCCGAATGCGTCAAACTAATTCCGATACATTGCACAACAAGCGCAAATATGTGAAAATTGCGAAAATTTGCCAAACAGAAAAACAATTTCGCAGGCACACACACAGCGCGCTGCAACCGCCAATAATCCAATAACATCGAACGCGACGCCCACACCCTGTGCCAGGGGCGTGTCCATCCAATTGGAACATTTGCTGGCCGGGTGTCTCTAACAATTACAATGCACTGCCCCGAGGGGGGATGTGTCATTGGGCGGAGGAGCAGACTGTGGACTCTCAATTGCTCTGCTAAATGGAGGCAAAAAGTCGTCCTTGTCCACTTAAAGCTGAAGCAGCTCTGAATGCTAAAGCAGAGCGTTTGGCCCCTCCAGGCCTCTGACCTTTGCCTAACTTTTCATAATCGATGGCCCGGCCAGTCCTCCCACAGACGCTGCCACATATTAATAAAGGGTTCCCAACTTTTGACCGGCACCTTTTTTTTTTATTTTGTGCTGGCAGACTCAGCAAATAATAATAATAATAACAAGTGTGGCCAAAGCAGGAGACGCGTACGAAAAGTTTGTCAGGCGGTCGCTGGGGTGGAATATTTTTATTTAGCTACCGGCACTTTTACAAGCGGTCCCCCGAGAATTTCGGGTCGTTGTCTGTGTGTGAGCGTCCGAAAACGAAATTTACTACAAATTCAGCTTCAATGAGCTTAAGCGTTTTATCACATTAAAGAGAACAGCTTAGAAAAAAACTGAAAACTTTTGCGAGGAATAATAAAAAATTTGAAAAATGAAAAATATATTGATTTCATATTAATTAATAATTAATTAAATTTTTATAACAATTTTTTTTCATTCTCATAGCTGTTATTTATTTATTAACTTCAAATAAGTGAATTTCAAATAAGTCGCAAGAGCTGTTTCGTATCACTCAGCTTTTAATAGTCAACGACAGCAGCCCAAACGCAAACAGCTGTTGCTTATCGATATTTTTCGATAACTGTGGCGGCTTGTCAATACCGATAAATACGATATTCGGCTCAGCTGTGCAACTAACAAAAACTTTAAGAGAAATAACAAATTGGATTAAAAATTCAGCCGGAAACAGAAAGCAAAATGGCTCAAGACATGCTGCTCGGCGAAGAGGAGCCCAGCAACAGCAAGGAGACCTTCCTGCAACAGTTCTGCGCCCAGGCCAAGAATGCAACCGGCGCCGCTCTGCTGGACGTGATTAAACAAGTTCTCGATGCACCAAACGTTTTTGTGTTTGGCGAATTGCTGGCAGAGCCCAATGTTGCAGAGGTAGGTAAATTGTTGATAATCCATTTCTAGGTAATGTTGGCCATGTTGCTTACAGCTGAAGGATGGCCCCGACGCCAAGTACTACAACACGCTGAATTTGTTCGCCTATGGCACCTACAAACAGTTCCGGGCCCAGGAGCAGGACTACATAGAATTGACGACGGCCATGCAGAAGAAGCTGCAGCACTTGACCATCGTCTCGTTGGCCATCAAGAGCAAGAGCATTCCCTATTCGGTCCTGCTGAATGAGCTGGAAATCGATAATGTGCGCCACCTCGAGGATGTCATCATTGAGGCCATCTATGCAGGTGAGTCGCCAGTGATGAAGCCAGGGGATATGTATATAAGATTAGCTGCAAGCTGTGTTAATTTGTGTAATTACTATGACAAAGGGCACGCCTTTTAATAAGTAGTAGTCAAACGTTCCCCATTTAGTCCATTGGACTAATCGTCTCTTCTTATAGTATGGATGTGTTCCAGCTTTGTTGTACGTAGTAAGCTTCACCAACATTTTTTTGTTCGGCCAGGGAATGCAAACTCTGGCGTTAATTGAAAAACTTTTCGCAAACATTACCCAAACTACAGCCGCACGAGTTTACCTTGAAGAGAGGTGTTGCTAAAATGGAATTTGTGATCAGCTGGTGGAGTCTTAAACCAAACATTTAATTTATAGGCATCAGTTGACATTCATTTTCCATTTATGCGACCCATATTCCGCCGAATTTAGTCAACTCGCATAATTAAATTAAATCCCACGCTCTGACGTGAAGCGAAGGCGGCTCAATTTGCATTTCAAGGATGCAGCGACAGCTGAGAGGGCGTCACAGCAGTCTTGACTTGCAGATTGGCAACAGTTGGAACGCATACCAAATAAAGCCGTGTCATGTTTTCCCTGCCTTCGCCGCCTCCCCTCGGCTCTTGGTTAGCCAGCACTGAATTGCCTCAACCCTTACACGAAAACAATGGGTCCCAATGATGATTCATTAAGTGACGTGGGTTGCTGTCAGCGCAACTCTCCGCCAAACTTCCTTCTTAAACTTGTGAGTGGAAAAGGGCGCCATTCTCGAGTCTATTCTTAAGGGCATCTATTTTTATTTGCCATAACATGATTTGATACGTCTCGACAATTTTTCTCATTGCACACGAGTAAATAAGCCGATAAATTTGCCGTAATTTGCATTTAAATTATGCTCACTGCCTCGAATGCGTTGAAGTATTTGCCGGGAATTCGCCCTTTCGGCGGTCTGGTGTTGGAATCGTATGCCACCCATTATGCGTAATACGTGAGTGTAAAATGTAAAATGCAATCTAAATGCAAACGCAGCGCCAAATGGCCGAAATGTTCGCGTTGTCTCACTTTACGCCACATCATTACGCGCTTCGAGTATACCCTGCACCACAAGGCGGTTGAGGTAGGGTATGACCTAGTCATCTACTGGCCATAGACCTCCCTTGCAGGGCATCCCGCAAGCGAGCAGCAGCTTCTAACTGAAGGATCAGGTTTTAATTATTTTTTGGCGAGCCTGCGCTGCATTCTGACCAACTATCTGACTGAGCCCTTGTTCGCAGTGAATTTACACTGGGCGCTGTAATACGGACAAAAGCCGCAAGTTAAACGCGGCTAACGCGAAACACAAAACATTTTTTCAGCTGCCGCATTGATTAGAAAACTCGCACGGAATTTTTGCGCTTTTGGCGCTGTTGACTTGTGGGCCTGGCCCCGGGTCAAAGTTAAAGTTGGCCACATTTTTGCCAAAAGCCGCTTAGCTGAGTTATTGGCCAGTGCTGCAAATGAAACAAGTTGGAGTGCTTTAGGGCAAACAAAAATCCGCTCCAAATTCCAGTAAATTTTCTATCGAATAACTGAGAATTTCTGTAGGCTTTTGTAAGAATTTCCAGGTAAACAACGTGCGGGGCATACAAAGCAAATACAACATGAATTCCTAATGGACACCGCCTCACATCCATTATCCCCGTAATCGACAGAGCAAATAAGGTGACGTCCTTAAGCTGTCTGCCGCATGGCCCGAGTCCAGGCACTACACCTGCTTAATTGCTTTCCAAATTCAATGCGAGTCCTGGGCAAATACATTTTGCCCAGCGCCAAGATTTATGTTATGATAGGCTTCATAGAGCCATCAAGAGGGGCGAGCATCTCGGCACCCCAAAAAGCAATGCTTTCCATTAGGCGCTGTAATCTGAAATCGCACTTTGAGCCGGTCGCGACTCTCAAGTTGCCATTAGACATCCCGGGCTGGGGGTACGTGACAGCACTCCCTGCCTTTAATGTTTGCACTTTGGTCTGCCTCACGTTTCACGGCGCCATTAGAGCATCTTCTGTTTTTTAAAGTCGAGGGCGTGGACAAAGCCTACCTACAAGATGCTCAGCGTAATTAAATGCTTTGTAATTGAAATTCGGTACGTTGAGTGGCGGCCTTCAGTCGCGCAATTATCCAAATATTATTAGCAGAGTTGCTAACCTGACTGTCTCTTTTTTTTAAATCAAGTGCAACTCGCCAGGGAGCACTGGGATTCATCTGTGGCTCTATTTACCAGCTTTAAATCGCAGTCAGATTTCAAAGCTCTTGTGACTGCCCTGAACCGCGTTGTTGACATTCGCAGTTGCAGCTTTAAGCCATCATAAACACAGCTCATCTATGTGACCGTTAGTTGGTTGCATCAGCTTTGGCGTTTGTATTTTTTTACTACCCTCTGCACAGAATCGGTGGAAAGTTGTTTAGATTTTCCTTCAGGCTTCAGATAAACGAAACTGCTACGCAGAAAAGAGCTGGATTCGATTTTTAAAAACATCGATTAAATCGATTATTTGTGACTAGGCCGATTGATCGACTAAGCTATAGGAATTTCGGGAAGAAATGAAGAAATTATTTTGAAATATATTTTTTAAAAATATATTAACATATAAACATCTCTGCATAACAGAATAAAACCTATCAAATTCTAAAAATCTTTATAAAAAATACGATTTAATCGATTTAAATAGCTCCTTTGAATACGAAAGATCCAAAAGATCGATTCACCCAGAATCGAATCGAATTGATAATTGTGCCTACAGGGTATCTGCTATTGTCATCAACAGCACCGCAAGCTCTCCATTTGTTATTCCTTTTTTGTTTTGCATTTACACAGCTGTAAAAAGAAAAGAATTGCATATTCAAATACCAGCGCTAGCAATTCGAAAAAGAACGAGGATGAGCGCTTAAAGTAAGCACTACCATTGGAATGCGGCTAAGTTGTCGATTTCATTTACCCCTTAACTAACTCTTAAGGTGGAGATTATTCTTTAGAACTATTTCATTAGAATTATGACAGGCATTATTAATCCCAGTCGCACATAACTGGAAATGTATTTACAGGGCAGTTGCCAGTTGGGAATTCTTTTGGTTTTTGGCATTTTTCTAGTTTCCACTAGTATTTTGGCTAGCTGACTGACGGGGCGTGGCTGCATCTCTGCCTTAATAACTTTTTTATTTGAGGGGCGACTGTGGCGGTTGTCAAAGGGAAATGGCGCATAATACAAAACACTGTTAAGCCTTTGACCTGCCTTTGGCCCTTGCACTTTATGCATTTGTGTTGTGCTGTTGGCCTTTGGGATGTGCGTTTAGGGCGTTGTTTGTTTGTTTGTGTCGCTGCTGCATAACGCTAAATGATGACGGCACATGAGGCGCACCCACATGGTGGTGGTGGTGGCGGTGGTGGTGGTGCAGCTGTTTTTGATTACTTTACGCTTACATTGCATGCTTTTTTGAGAGGGAGGTGGCGGCGGCAGGCGGCAGGACATTGTTGTCAGTAGCTGGGCGTGGAAAAGTTTTGAGAGAAGCTTCCGCAGCACTTTGTCAGTTTTAGGTGAAAAGTTTCCAATAGTTGCTCGCCTGACTTAATATTGATGGCACAAGTTGGCTCGCCGCTTGTCCCTCCAAAGCTGCTGTCTTTGTCGCCCGCTGTCGGTATTCTGAATTTTCAATTAATAAGTTTTCATTTTATTTTCGCCCGATGCGAAAAAAAAAGCAGAGGCAGCTTCAGCCAAAGCTGTCAGCGGCAGGTGGATGTATAGTTTCCATTAAATTTAGCTCAATAGTCTCCCTTGTTATTATTATTTTTCCTCTTTTTTGTGTCTCTTTTGGCTTTTTTTTTTAGCTGGCCATTTAGCGGCGCCGGCTCATTAAGCACACAGCAGGCGCAATTGACGTTCGAGAGCGAGAGCCTGTTCTCGTTTGCGATTCCACGAATCTTAAACTGTTCCATATTGCCACACATGGCTGCACTGCTGAGTGGGCACTGCCAACTTCAGCCATTCTATTTCTCAACTTTCGGAGCTCGGCAACTCCTTTTACATGCTTTGAGGCTCTCAGAGTGCGTCTGACAGTTCTCTATGAATGAATTTCGTATTATTTATTTGTTAAACACTGCTCGAGCATCTTAAAGCGCAGGCCTAATCAATTTTAATATACAATATTGCGGCAAAAAGAGAATTACAAACAGCGGCTGCCAGCCATCAGACAATCCCCAGCCAAGAGCAGCCGCTATTTTGGACACAATTTGTGGCGGGCCAGGCCAGAAAAAAAAAAAACATGAACATGATTGATGGTTTCGGCGATGAGTTTTGCAGAGGCAGCCACAGTTTATGGTGGCCGCCGCGAAAGCAAGACACATGTCAACGCCAACAAATGCCGCAAGATTTTACACTGCTGGGTGGGCGCTGTCACGCCCACTCAACCACTGACGCTGGGTGGTGGGTGATGGTTGGCATTTTTCGCTTCTTTTTTGCTGCGTTCATTTGTTGCATACGTCTGGGCGTCAAATTCAATCAAAATGCGGCGCTCTTAAGCTAATTAAAGCAAACGCTTTAGGCGCCGCATCAAGTGTAATTGAATGTGTGGCCAAGGACTGGGACAAAACTTGGTCCTGGCGCTCAAGGACATGTGGCTGCGTTAATTCAAAGCCACACAAATGCGCTTAAGGTCTTAACTTGTGCTTAGATATGCCCAAAAAGGGGCAGCACGTGCCCTTGACATTTAATGGACGTCCTTGGCCGTGGACAGAAAAATAACAGTTTGTGGTGCCGTCTCCATTCGGTCAACCTCCTAACTGGCTGTTTAACTGACAATCCATCGTTATCCATTTATATCCAAAAGCTATATAAATTTGCGACTAATTGCACCAACAGTAAGCGTTTTGGTAATTGTCGCTCTTCATTTCGAATTGCATTTGGCGTGGACTTCTGCTAATTGAGCTGCTGCCAAACTGGCGCACAAAGCTAAGCGCATAAGCCTGCTGGCGAAAATAAAATCTATAAAACAAACGTTGAGCGGACCAGTGTAAGGACTAATCAGTTGGAGTTGTGTGTGTGGGGGCGAGTAAATTAATATTATTATCGACATCATGATAAGGATAATGGGCTCCATACAACAAATTTGCCATCAGCTTAATTAGCACTGGCTTTCATTTCGGGTCAACGCATTTCTTTTGTGCGTTCCACATTTTGTAAAAATATTGATTGCTCTAAATTATGCACAAGAATAAAAAGGCAGTAAAAACCCACAAAGTCATATTTATTATTTAAAGGGCTGACATGAGAGGCTTCTCGGACAATTTAGGTTCACTAACATTTTCTAGCTTAGTTGAATGGTGACTGTCGTGGGCCGAGTCAACAGCTACAGAAGCGACAAAATTGCCACAAATCAATGCCAGATGGGGGGCTCAAAACAGCTCTCAGCCTAAGCTGAAAAGCATGTCCTGAGTGCACTTTGGCTTTCGTTGTCCTGCCCTCCTTGGATGACAAATGTTGATCCCATCGTGGAGCCGGTTGCTGGCAATAATTTGTGTTGCCTGCCACAAATTTAGTGTAGCTATGTCTCCTACACTGGGCGAAAAATAGAACTGAAAAGGGTGAAATATTTATTAATATATTTTCTTGCTTTCTTGCCTTCAGATATCATACATGGCAAGCTGTTTCAAAACACTCGCATTTTGGAGGTAGACTATGCCCAGGGCCGCGACATTCCGCCGGGCTACACGGGCAAGATTGTGGAAACGCTGCAGGCCTGGGTCAACTCCTGTGACAGCGTCTCCAACTGCATTGAGATGCAGGTGAAGTACGCCAACGCCGAGAAGGCCAAGCGCCTGTTCAACAAGGAGCGCATCGAGCAGGAGGTGAGAGAGAGTCAACAGTTTACAGACTGCAGACTAATTGTTTGTTGTTGCTTAGATTGCCAACTTGAAGAAGGTGCTCAAGAGTCAGACCTCGGACAGCGATGAGAACATGCAGATTGACCTGCACGGCGGACCCAGTGGCAGCATGAGCCTCAATATGTCCGACTTGCGCAAGAAGCCCTCAAAGATGAAGAATTCACGATGCGGTGCGGGTAAGTGCGGCGCTCTTTGCTTTTCGCTTTACTTCCACTAACATTTGATGTATTTGCAGGTGGCCTAAAGTTCAGCAAGTGAGTGCCGGCTGGCCGAACGCCCAGCAATGCTCTGGCCAGGCCAAATGCAGCGGCACGAGGCAGCTGAGAACTGGCGGTGGGTGGGTGACACATTCGGCAACTCTCATTTAACGGCACTCGCCATTAGTCATTAAAATTATTGATAAATAAAATTGCATACTAAATGCGCAGAGATATTGGGGCTGTTGTCGTTTGTCTAATTGCATTATTTGTTTTCGTGTCCGTGCCTATAGCATTTAATTAAGGCCAGCATAACAAGTGGTGGCCAACTTTCACCCCCCACACACAGAGCGCGTGTGTGGACCACATGGCGTGGCATACATTAGTGAGCTGTGGCAAATTAGGAGAGCTGCCAACGCGACGCATAAACAGAGCAAAATTCAATTTACGGCTCAGCATTTTGGACATTGCTTTCAATAGACGAAAATCCATCAAATGTTGATCCAAGCCGCATTGTGCGTGAATTTGATTTGCCAGGGCGCCACGGTGAGCTTCTCGTCTGGGCCCGGAAAACGAATTAATTATTCAAACGGACCCACATATCCATCATTTGCCAACTGCTTGTGAAATCTAAACCAAGTGTTGCATTCCAATGATCCCAATGCCAACTGATTTGTCAACTCACTGCACTTGCCATAATCATATTTGCCGAAGCGTTGAGTAAATATCCCAAATATTTCATTACTTTATTTGCGGACGCTGAATGCGATTTGCTCGCCAAATACCAACAAGCGACTGCGATTTGCGATGGATGCGCTCGAACCGTAATTCAAGCTGCCAGCCGCATCTAAAGCTCTGCCAATTATCTAATTGAATTCTATGAACTCTACGGTAACCAACTTCATCGTTAGCATCAATTCGCACTTGGGCTTTTAATTAGGGTATTGTTTCTGGTCTGGTATTGGATGCCAATTAATTCGAATGCTAAGATTCCGAGCATTCCCTTGCAGCAAATTTACAATGGGAGCAGCACGAGTTGAGTTTCAAGCATCGCAAGTCGTATTTCAGCAATTCCAATTAAATAATCTCTCAGTCCATTAGTTTACAAAGATAACACTAAGGCCAACGCATTAAATAATTATAGAGCAATACCATTAGGAGCGCAAATTAGCTTATGAAAGAGACAAGTGGTGCAACTTTGTCATAGGTTAATTAGAATAATTGAAGCTAAATGGCACTCTAAAATAATTATAGGCCCGTATCAGTTCCGATCGAGTCTAGGTACTTGGTAGTGCGTTCGCCTTGATAAGTGTGGCATATACAATTAATATTGTTTTTACTTTCCTTACTCAGTGCACTTGTTGTCGGAGGTTTCGTAGCTGCAACTGCGACTGCGGTCTTTCAGTTACTTTGCATCGCTAGACGAGTGAAAATGCTTATCGCGTTTTACTATCTGATCGCCGGACTAGTTGTGCTCGGCTGTGTACTCTACAAGATTCGATATGAGAGGCTCATCAGGCCCATTCAAGGACAGTTTCCGGGCCCCAGGGCATGGCCCATCAGCGGCAATGTCTTGCAGTTGGGCTCGACGCCAGATGGTAAATCGAAATGTCAACGAAATCTATCAGTTGCGACTGGTTTCTTTTTTTTCGGGCGGTGTTAATTTAAAGTCTGGTTTTATTGCTTGCTACTCAAAAATTAAAATATTTGCATTGAGACGCGATTTTGGCAGCATTTGGCATTCACTTCTGTCTGCTGCTGCAAGTTTAAATTTTGTGAATAACGCAAATGTTAAATGCTTTTCAATGTGGACTCGTAATAAATAAATATGCATATTTAATTAATTTGTTAACAATGAATTTCAGACGAAAATAGAATCAAATTCAAACTGCGTGGAAACAAAATACGAAAATATTGTTGAAAGAAATTGCATAACACCTAAATGGTGGTGAATTCTTGATTAAATTAAAATGAGTAGCAAAAATATTGAATACAGGTTCGAATATATTTGCCTAACCATACTCGTGTATTAACTTTAAATATGTGCATATTAATAGAAAATTAAATAATTAATTTATCAGTACGGTTTAACACGCCATTAATTAATCACAACTACAGTAGCTCCAATTACATGGTGTAAGAAAACCCAGTGATTAAATTATAGCGATCGTATAGCACACATTGAACCCGTCAACCTAATGATGGTAAATTTGTTAATTATAGGTCCGGGGATGATAGTGATTAGGGGCTGTAGTATATAGAGTACTGCGCCGGCCGGCGGGATTCGATTTCGCTTCGATCTCAAGATCATGGTCAGCCACAACTGGTTTCCGCGTCAGCGACTTAATTTGAATGCGGTTGATTTTCAATAATTTATGTGATTTTAAACCATCATATACGATATATAGTATATAACACTGTTTGCTGACGAGCAGAATTAGGTCTCATTTAGCTGACCCACTGCTGATGCTGATTAAATAAATGCTCAAGTTTTTGTAAATGCCTTTAACACATCGTTGCGTATATTTTTCGATTAATCAAATCGAGTGAATTATTTACAACAATACTATCCTTGAGGAGTTCAGTTCAAGAGTCGAGTCCAATCACTTAATGGTGGTGTTCGGGAGCAGCAGGGTGGGACGCGATCCAGTCCAGAGCGCGCTGGATCTCAGCTGGGATTGGGGGTGCGACGGGCAGATGGGCACCAGTTGGCTGGTAGCCGTGCTCATCAGCGACGTACTTGACCTCAATGTGCTCGCCCTCGGGCGAGATCCAGCTGAAGTGGCCGTGGGCATTGCCATGCTCATCGCCGCTCTCGTGCTGCTCGATGCTGTTGGAGACCTTGAGCACGGTATCGAAGCCGTCGTGGCGCACATCGTCCTTGCGCTCCAAGACCTCGGCGTGGTGGTCGTGATCGCCAGCGACGGCCAGGCCAATAACAGCGCAGATCAATAGCTAAGAGATGGTCAGTTTAGTTATTGACTCAAATTGGAGCATCCTGATCCGAGAACTTACAATCTTGAACATTTTGAGGGATATGCAGTTGGAGATTGTTGAGAACAAACGTTGACTGATAATCCACTGCAGCTAGGCGCCGTCTTTTATACAAACTCTTCCGATATTTGAGATAGCGAGACCTGTTCCTGAGCATCGTATGCAAATTTCATGGGACATTAATAATGAAACCTTGTCCCAGCGTTTTTGAATACACTCGTCAACACTTTTTTCGCCGTCTCTTGCAATCTTAATTCCAATTCGCATAAAACTCATTTATCAAACATTTATTGTTTCATAGAAATAAAAACAAATAGTAGAAATTTATGCTGAAGTTGTGTATACATGGAAATCACTTTAAAATACCATCAAAAAGAGTATCTAGAAATGAAATTTCGATTTCCTACCATACTTAAATGCTAAAGTGCATCAATGCCGGCGAAACAAAACGAGTCCGTCTGCTCCGAAACTCGTTCCAGTTTAGAAAATACCTCTAATCACGTCATATTAAATAGCAGTCTCTTAATGATCCTACATGGCAAATCTTCAAAACAGAATCAAGCTTGCATTTTAATTGATATATTTACTTTCACATAATGATGCTGCTTTAGTTTTTAGGAGCAATCATAGAATCACGGTTTTCTCATAAATAAAACAACTTAATTAATTTTCGCAAATTTTTGTTTTTATGTACATTGTTGATCAGTCTCAATTAATAGATACTTAATTCTACTTTAGGAATATTTGAGAAGCTCGAACGCATAATTTTAAGAGATCTGCTTCCAAAACAATGGGAACAACAATACATAATTGAAACAGTATTAAGAATTACTTTGGTAAATGTCTAGAATCCGGACTTATGGCGGATCCGCAAAAAAAAAACCAAAAAATAATATTATTACAAATTTTTAAAAATTTAATTATTGTTATTATTATTATTTTTTTTATTTTACAAATTAGCTTATTTTTAGCAATATTATTACAAATTTTTAAAAAATTAATTATTTTTTATTTTATTATATTATTTTTTTTCTTAAAATGAAAATATGCAGTAAATTTTGCCGGATTTTTTTTTTTAATATTTGAAAATCATTCCGGATTCTAGACATTTACCATTACTTTTATTGTACAAATTTTAGTAATAAATAGCTTTGCTTGCTTTAGAGCACGCGCACAGGGCATTAATGATCTCAAATTTCATTAGTTGAAGCATTTAATATAAATTAAGTAAACGTGTATAAATATATTAAACTTATTCCAGTGTCTGGAGCGGGCGGGCTATTTTGGGAATACCCTCTTCGACCTTCTGAGCATCAGAGAATTAATTTTCTTTCGATGAAGTAATTAATTTTTATTAATTTGCTTATATTTTAATTTGCATCCGATAGACTTGAATTAGGCTGAAATGTAGCATTGCGTTCCTTGCTCTTAAATAACAACCAATTGTCCAATTAGATTCGAGTGCTGTCGCTTTAGCGTTCTCACAATTGTTGAGAATGACATAATAAAAAACAGTAGATTTAATTTGCCGATAGCAATGAGTTGCATATATTTCTTTCTACTTGTACAAAGATGACGTTTCAGAGATGGAGAAACTAAAACTTTATCCTTGACAAAGTACTTTCAATCAATCATTGACTGAGTCGAGTCCAATCATTTAGTGGTGGTGTTCGGGGGCAGCCGGGTGGGAAGCGATCCAGTCCAGAGCGTGTTGAATCTCAGCTGGGATTGGGGGTGGGGTGGGCAGATGGGCGCCCGATGGCTGGTAGCCGTGCTCATCAGCGACGTACTTGACCTCAATGTGCTCACCCTCGGGCGAGATCCAGCTGAAGTGGCCGTGGATGTTGCCGTGCTCATCACCGCTCTCCGAGCGGCTGATGTGGTTGCTGGTCTCCAGGTTGGCCTCGAAGCCATCGGGGCGCACATCCTCCTTGCGGGAGACCACATCAGCGTGCACATCATCGCCAGAGGGGCCAGCTGGGAAGGCAGCAGCCAGGCCGATAACCGCGCAGATCAATACCTAAGAGACGTACCATTCAGTTAGCTACCGAATATTATTGAGGTACCGCTGACTACTTACGATTTTGAACATTTTGTTAATTGTGCAGTTGTGTTACGTGAAGTGAACGCTGACTGATGCTCCACACTGGCCAGCAGCCGGCTTTTATACATGTTTCTCGCTTGTCCATTTGGAGACCTTTAAGAGTGCAGCAGCAGTCTGGCAAATATTTTACTTGAAATTAACAAAATACGATAATAATAGCTTAGATTGCAACAGTTCATCAATAACGGGTCGAGCTGCCTCAAAACTGGTTCCAAATATCGGATAATAAAAGTCGCCAAATAATGGAACGCAGCCACCAGCTATATTTAAAGATTGTAGACTTGGTTCTAGCCAAGACGTAATTAAATGCTTTTACGTTGTAGTATTCCCTGAGCATCTTTCAAGGATATGAGACCAAGCCAAGAGTCCTTTTGGATTTTGCAGTATAGTTTTTAATATTATTTAGTTAGTAATAAATTTATTTATTTTTAATTGCGTAATTTTAGGAAGACTTTAAGCTGAATTTGAATTTTTTATATTATTTTGGCACTCGAATTTTTCAAGGGGCTGCACAAATACGTTGATGTGATTCACTCAAATATTGAATAAAATCGCATGCGATATTCCTTTTTGGAAATACAGAAATCACTTAAAAGTATGCAAGTTATTCAATTTAGTTTACTCCGAATTTAAGCAAAAGCCTTTGCTGCTTAGCGATCTTATAAGATTATTATAAATGCGAATTTCGTACCTCGACTGTAGTTCCAAGTAACCTACTGATAGAGATATTGTGTGCTTGAAGAAATTAACGGATGCTTGGAGGGAAACAATATTCTGTATTTTAATATTAGAGTTTGAAATAATTTTTTATTATTTTCAATAGGCCACCAACTCTTATTTACTTTATCTTCCAGTTTTTTCCAAATAAAATAATTTGTGTATTTTATATTTTTTGCCTGCTCATTTCCACTTCCAATGGGCTTTCATATGCTTGAATGCTTGACACTGCACTTGAAGATATTTTTACTCATAGCTAAAGTTGTATGGAACATTTTTCGCAGCATACTTTTCAGTAGCTGACTTATTGAAATTGAAATGAATTTTATGCAAGCCGAGCAACAAGTTTGGCAGCAAGCCGCGGCTTAATGACGTCACTAACTGAATGGCCACGCTTTATACTGCGTTTTGGACTAATTTTTATGGTCATCGCAGCGATTAAAGTGTGTGACAAATGGGGTCTAGTTTTTGACCAGTTCGCTCATCCGCCATCGATGCACTTTAGCATTCAAGAAATGATTATAACAACAGTTATTCTTTATGGCTGAGCTACATTTGTTTAAGCATTTGAGTTTTGGGAGTGGGAGCGGCCTCCAAGCCCATAACTCAAAGCCGTAATTATGCGCGCCACCTGAACTGGTCTTTAAGTACATATATGCGATTGTTCCGGACTAGAAACGAGGCTTGCTGTATAAAAGACTTTGGCTGCTCGGTCAGCAGCATCAGTCAACGTTCGTACTCAACGTTAAGCAGCCTAAAAATGTTCAAAGTCGTAAGTATTTGGTTCAAGTGCCAAGGATTAACGGGCAACTAAAGCGACACTTGTTACAGTTGATGATCTGCGCCATCTTTGGCTTGGCTGTTGCCACGCCCCTCAGCCCACATCTGCTTCATAGCGTGTCGCATCACCAGCCAACGCACCACACCACCCATCACCAGCCCACGCACCACACCACCCATCACGCTGCCGCCAGTCACGGCCATGGCGATGATGTGCACGCTGAGGTCCTTTCCCGCAAGGAGGATGTGCGCCCCGATGGCTTCGATGCCGGCTTCGAGACCAGCAACCACATCCACCGCTCTGAGAGCGGCGATGAGCACGGCAACATGCACGGCAACTTCGGCTGGATCTCGCCCGAGGGTGAGCACATTGAGATCCAGTACGTGGCTGATGAGCACGGCTACCATCCAACGGGCGCCCATCTGCCCACCCCACCCCCAATTCCAGTGGAGATCCAGCGCGCCCTTGCCTGGATTGCGGCACACCCACCAGCACCCGAGCACCACAACTACCACCATTAAGTGAAAGCCAACCAGGATCTAGCTTAATGAATCGTATAATGGACTTGCGTTTATGAACGAAACTTTTTAAGTTACACGACTCTCAGTGCGAGCATAATAAACTAAAATTGCAACTACTCAACACTTCTTATGAATCTCTATAGAAAGGCCAGCAATTGAATTCGTGGTCAATGAGTAGCGGAGTTTATTCAGATTTGGATTCGATATTTCAGCTTATTTGAAAACCGTTACGAAGTGGTTCGATGAATTCAAGTACAAGAACGTTCTCTTCTGGGCGGGCCCTGATCCCTATGTATTGCTTGTGGAGCCCAAATATGTGGAGGTAAGCAACGGCTTGCACAAGCCAAACACCGCTGTCCCACTTACCACAATTCTCTCCCAGCATGTGCTGAGCAGCACCTCGCTGACTTACAAATACGAGCCTTACCGCTTCCTCTATGC
>JBAMCN010000019.1:0-11149 GCA_037075225.1 Dichaetophora lindae
GTGTGTGTGTGTGTGTGTGTGTGTAACTGTGTGCGGGTGTAAAGTCAACTGCAGTCTATGTCGCTAAGCAAATGCTTATGTTGACTTATTACGTATACTACGCGTTGCATTCAGACACGTGCAACGCTTGCAACACACACTTGTTTCGATGTCTGGGCGGGCGAGTTGCTTGCTTGCTTGGATTGTTTTATTAACGCTTTGGACGGCTTCTTCCCCCATCCTGCACGTGCCATCTGCCACCTGCCACATGCCACACGCCACAGCTCTGGCAAAGCCAGGCGCTTGCATAACTCTAAGGCGCTTAGCATAATTCAATTCGAATGTTCTGTCTCTGGCGACGATTATATAAATGGTCGTTATTCACAATTGAGTGAACGAGTTAAGCAACTGCTCCCAATTAGCCACTTAAAACTTGAAGCAGCCAATGGCTGCCCAATTAGCTGGGGGAGCCAAGCAAAGACAAGCCAAGCCAACAAACTGTTCGATTGACACATAATGTGGCGTTTGAGTTGCGAGTTTCAACTGATTGAAATGCCAGTGTCTGAGCTCGCATACATATGTATTACGCACACGCCCCATTGGCGGCAAAGTGAGTAGGGGATGGCAGCAAGCAAGAACTTCAGTAGCAGACACAACCATCAGACGCAGAGTCGTAAAGATGATGTCGTAAATTTGTAGGTAGAAGACGTAGAAACAACTGCAGTAGCATAAGATGCCACAGAATGCAGAGAGTAATTGCAGCATAAATTGCACGACATCAATCTCAGAGACGACTGCAGGTAACGGGGCACTTGCTCACAGACAAGCGAGCAAGCAGGCAAGCAGTAGCCACATTGGCGATAACTTGCAGCCAACTGACGCATAAGCCCCCTGGTGCCGTGGGGCATCCCAAGTGAACACATGTTTACAGCCAGAACAATCTCCCTACTCTCCCTCCACAGGTTAAAACTCGAGTACTACGAGCAGGCGTGTGCGGTGGATAGCGTCACCAAGAAGTGCGCCGGCCGTCCAAGTGGCTGTCGCACCGCTATGATTGGAATACTGGGCACCATGCTGCGCACCACCTGCGCCTGCCAAGGTACGGACCCCCAGCACCTCTACCAGTGCGTCGGCTGGCGGCGCTTGCTCTGGATGAATCCCTGCGTTGGTGAGTAGCTCCTTTTTCAATTTCAAGCAAAAATTCTAATGCATCACCTTACAGTTGAGGCCCAAAAGGACTTTCATATGAAGCGATTGGCCGAGTTGGGCTTTCTAACAACAACGACTACAACCACGACGACGACAACCACAACCACGACGACAACGACGCGTGCCCCGCCGCCACCACCGCCCCCACCGCCGACCACAACAACAACAACGACCAGCTTGCAGCCAAAGCATACGCCAAGGAAGCCGGCAACTCACATCTTCAAGGTAAGTTGTGGAGCGACTGGCTGCAGTTTTCATCCAACTAATTGTGGATAAGTCAGAGAGTCAGCCTGTGACTGTGGTTTGGTTAGCCCACCAATCCGATTAACCAGCTGGCTCCTTTGCATCCCAACAACGCCGGCATCCGGCTGCTCCGCTCATCCCATCCCATCAATCCGTCTGTTTTCCAATCAGCACTCAATCAGTGACTGCCGAGAGTTGAAAAGCCAAGCGCACAATGCGACCCAAGCTCCGTGTATGAATTCAAACCGACAAAGCAATCAATTTTTGCCCTACTGCTGCCTTCAGTTCTGCATCATTCGTGTATTCGCAATCGCATTGAACCTTTAACATCTTCTTTTCATGTAACAACCACACAAACAACAACATCAACTACAACACTATAACACCAACAACAACAATGGCTTGGCGAAAACCGCAACGCAAAAACATGCAAATAAATAAATAAAAAATAAATAACTGAACTGTGCAACCAAATTGAAAACCACAAAAACAAAAAATATAAATACCTACCAAAAACACATAAATTAAAAAACAAAAACAAAAATGCACGCGAATCCGCGACAAACGAAACGAATCAGGCAAAGGAGAAATCAGAGCCAGCATCGGTGGAGCACAATTATCTCGATCCGCCCGATTCAGTGCCGCTGCACAGCGGAAACGATGCAAGCGGAAATGGCGGAAATGACGATTATCATGGCGGCAATGGCAGCGACAATGGCAATGCCAATGGACACGGCAATGGCAGTGGGAAGGGCGACCATCGGCGACAGGGCAAGAAGAATGGAAATGGCAGGCAGGGCGTAGATTTCGATGAACCGGTAATTTTTGTTGACCAAATGGAAACAACAGAATTTGCGCACAGCATCAGCATCACAGAGTCGACAACCACACCGACAACCACAACAATGGGAACCACAACAACAACACAGCCGCCAAGTAAGTAAATGCACCCCCACGGCGTATGTGGGCAAGTGTGGGCTAAGTGGGCGTGGTCGCCATTACAATGCCATTACCTGGCTGATGGCTGCTGAGTGGCAACTGGACCAAGCACATTACGGCTAACTTCCGTTTTAAAATCCGGTTACATTTTTGAGCAGCACGCTTCACTTGAATGCGGTTGGTTTGGTTGCCTGCCGTCCCTTGGCACCTCGTTCGCTGCTATGTTAATGATTTGTTCAAGGTTTTTTGTCATTGAAAGTTGGCGCCACTTAATCACAATTAGGCCGCATTGGAGCATGAAACGGCCGCAGCAAACTCCAAACTCTGCCGCATTTCCGTTCTCCAGAATTTCAACATAATTGATGTGGTCGATGCGGCTGTGTGTGGCTAATTGAAACGGCAAACTCAACGCTGTATGAATTTGTTCATCTGCCATTTAAAATGCACTGTGTGTGGGTGCACGTGTGTGTTTGGCCAGCAACCGGAAATGAGTTTGTTTTTGGCTCATGTGGCAATTATGCGAATCCTGGCAAACACACTCATACCCATGTGCATATTTGACTGGACTTGGAAATCCAATTAACCCTTCACCGAATACTACAAGTACATATACTATTCTAGTCAGCCTTCCACTGGAAGTGAGCCAAGGGCTTCTGGCCTCTGTCATATTCCTCATAGACAAGTAGGTCTAATAAGTACTTCCGACATTTGTTGTCCACTTTGCAGGCAAAAACTGTTTCATTAAAAATGCAAATAGAGCCCCGTTCGTTTGTCACTGAACACCACCAGGTGGAAAATAGTACATATGTGCGTCTCTTGTAATTATTTATACCGTTGGGATATGTTGCATGTACTGCTCTGTTTTGTTGAGTTTGCAGCTAGCATGGCCCTTCAATAATTGATGCAGCTCGTGCGGCGGCGAGAGAGCATTTAACCATATTTGAGGACCACATTCAAGTATTTGCAATATAAATTGTTTTGATAGCACACGCTCCTCAATTATTGATGCCATGCGTTCAAGCCACAACTTGATTATTAATTAAAAATGTAAATGGGAAATGAAGCCGCTTTGTGCTTGGTTTTATTGATAAAGTTTTGCTCAAGATGCTCTCAAAGGTAAGTCGAGCAAATGCCCCAGGCGCAGCCGAAAGTGCTTCGTTAGCTGCCATTGTTGGCCAGGTTCTTGCACTTTTCTCTGGATCAGTCATTAAAGCACGGCCCCATCCCTGGGCTACCTCTGCGTCCAAATCAAACGAATGATAAATATTCAAGAAAGTAGTTAATATTTATGAAAAGATTATTAAAAGTGATATTTGTTGTATTTTTACAGGAAATTGCGTAGTGCAGCGAGCGCATCAAAGTGATCAACTGATTCGCGAGGGCAGCAGCAGACGGGTGAGTGCTACAAATCGTCAGCAATTAAAATTTAATTTCATTTAAATAAAACGTGTCGCAAGTTAAGACCACGATAAATATTTTTCACTCTTTTTTTGCGCTGCACTTTGTTGTGAAAGTTGAGAAACGCTATTAAAATGCATTTACATAAGCAAAAGTTTCGCCGAGCGGCTGCATGCAAAACAAACGAACAACTTTAAGTTGCGCACAACGTACCAACGTGGGTGTACGTGTGTGTGAGTGTGTGGATGCGAGTGTGCTTGGCTTACGTGTCGGCACGTGCCCAGCAACAAAGATATAACCACATTTAACAACGTCATTGCAAAAGGCAGGGAGGGGGCAGCCACGCATTCGGAACAAGATGTGCAACACGGCGAAAAAAGAAGGAGGCAAAGCATGAAGAGTAAAATGAAACCAGAAAATAACATAAGCGCAGCCAACAATGCACTTTGGCCACTTCTATTTGCAGTTGACTGCTGGGGTGCCACGTGCGGCCAGCAACAATTTGTGGCGAGCAGAGTGCAATTAGCGCTGAATTGGCCGCAACACGTGGCATACACTTGCCAAATAAGAGAAGCCAAGTACTATATGAATGTACGTCTGTCTTTTCTTGCAGATCTACTCACTGGACGATACCGAGTGCAGCGAACTGTGCAGCTGCGGCGACTCGCTGACACTCACCTGCCACGCGCTCTGCGTACCCTCCGCCCCCTGTCGCACCGCCCTCGCATACTACAGTCACGCCTCGCCGGCTTATCAGGCGTTCCGCGGCCGTTGCCTCTGCTACTCAGGACGCTTCATCTGCATGAAGCCACCGCTTGGAGACTACACATTGCCAGGTAAGTTGACACCCTCCACACCTCACCCCATTTAACCGTCATTTCTAGCATTACACGAATTTCATTGCCCATGTGTCTATCTGTTTCCCGTTGAGCACTTTACGATTATCATTCGCGACAGCCAATGACGAACCAAGCTTCATTTTGCCAGTTAGCCTCAAGTGCAGCTCTATTCCTTTCCGAGAGTCCTGCTCACTGAGAGCACCACTTGCCATGTGCACTTTGTCATCACAAAAGTCGTCTGAGCCGCCTTGTTCGACAATAATATTATTTTTGATTTATTGCACACTGCTCGTCTGCTTGCCAGGTGGCGTGTTCCTGCTGCTGGGCTACAGTGCAGCTGATGAGGCGCTGCTGCGACCCCACACAAATCTCGGGGTGCAGGATGCGGTTCGCGCCTTGCAGCAATACGTGACGACCTACATCAATAATCAGGTAAGCCAGAGAGGCACAGCGAGCATCTCTCCATTTTGGTTGTACTAAGTACTATATTAATTGTTCCGCAGACACAATGCACCTTGACGCTGTTCAATATGACCGAGGAGAACATCATCATTGCCGCCCGCCTGCCGCACGACGGCAAGCTGAAGGACCTTGAGCTGCTGCGCAGAGAAAAGGTTCGTATTAGTGGGTACATTTATTTGGTGGCCGAAAAGCTCATCTTAATCGTCGCACCCAATTGTTGTTGCTATCTGGCTGCTTGCAGGATGAATGCACCGCGATACTGAAGACCATTAGTCATCACATCAACACTGTGCACAATGAGCTACAATCCCACCGACTGTTGAGCATTTTCAAAATGTCCGAAGTCGATGTCGTGTGGCCGGAAAGCACGAGCGCCGCTCGCAGTGGCCATGGCCATGGTCAGCAGACGGCTGCCAGCCATTTGCTGTCCCTGCTGCTGCTCTCTCTGGCAGTCACTCTCCGTGGCACGCTGCGTATGAACAATGCGAACAGCTGGTGCAGTGCGCCAACATGACACATTAGCAGCTGAAGCTGCCTCCACCTGCCGACCCTCAACTAACTGTGTTTTGTTTATTTGTAGGTGTAGGTGTAGGGCGACGGGCGATGGGGGTGCGGGTGGGAATTCCGGTGCTCACTAAATACGATATATTTAATTAATGCATAAACATATGTATTGTACATACACTAAATAAGTAAGTACATAGGAGAAAATTGATGTGTGGGTGCGTGTGTGAATCGAAACTCGACAAAACGATGTACTCGGCTACTCGGCAAGCAGCATTAGAAGTGAGTTTCTAGTTTAAGTCATCTAAATAATAGCAAATTACATAATTAGCAGAATGTGTTGTGTAATTTTAGGGGCTAGCTTTTGTGTTGACCGACATCGGAGGCGCTTTGTTGTTGTAACTTGAAGATTCGGTCCTACTTTTTGATACATACCCGTACAAGTACATACACACATACACACTAAATAATGAACTACTCGAAAGTGAACAACATTCAAAACTGCTGTCTAAATAATAATTAACGTAATTATAATGGCAAATATCTAAATACATGCAAATAACAACTAACGATAGTGATAGCGCTTAAATAATTATATTTCCTAATCATATCGATGTGTACACATAGTAAGTAGACATAGGTCTACATACACACCTACCCACACATAAGCACCTATCAGCACAGCCAACCCTCCACGCTCTTTAGTCTCAATTAAAGTAAACTCTTTCCTTTCGCCAATTTCCGCTTTAGGTTTTCATAAATGTTTGATTGGCAGTGCGCTCTGCAAGGTTATACAAAATATAATAGCTTCATTCGCTCTTGTTTTTCATCGCATTTGAGGTGTGAAAAGCTCATTGATGCCGCTCTTCGCAATTCCATTCGCACGTGCGAATTATTATGGATAATTCAATTCAACACTTTTTTCACATGCTTTCGAGCGTAAGGCGTTAAGAGAATTACGGTTTCATTATCAATCAATTAACATCATATTTTGCTGCACTCGACAAACGGCTTGAATCTAAGTTCATCTTTTCGAGGTTTCATGCAATGCAATCGTTCCGTTTGCCACACCTTGTATCCACTGTAAATAGACGTGACACGAAATCGTATTTTTTATTTTAGAATACTAACAGTACATATCAAACTGAACACCTAAATTTACACAAATTAAGGTAAGAACTAACCCCCTGTACATAAATGTACCTCTATATACAAATACACTTACTATAGCAAGCAGTCTAAATTTATACACTACCTTACATAACCAGCGACAAGAGTTGAACGTAAATTGTAAATTGAACCAAACTTCAGTTGCGCCTTAAATCAAGTATGGATAAACTATGAGATTTTGTAAATAACTAGAGACGAAGGGGAAAAATACTAAAAATCTATGAATATTAATTGAGTGTTTTAGATATGTGTACACATACACAGACACACTTTAAGCCTAAGCTTGACCATTTGACAAGCGCATTGGGCGGTAAAGACTACATACACACACGAACATACATGTAAGTGTATGAGGGTGTTGTAAAGTGCGCTGAATGAATGGTCACAATCATGAAAAAATGTCTTCCTTAATGCATATACTCGACGATATGTGTTACATTATGTATATTCATATTTATACATGCTTACTGAATATATACATACATATATACTGGTGTATACCCATATATAAAATGCTATTGGCGCACCCTAGCCTACGCTTAAGTTAGATAATACTCAAGTCAAAAGTTATGCGTAATCTCTACTGAGTAGCTCATCGAAATGTATGATTATCGATTATCCTGCAAATTATACCACTGTTGATCCCTATTATATAGCCGACTAGCGAATACCCCAAACACAGCAAATGATACTCATAATAGCGAATTCGATATGAGATATTTAGCCCAAACTAAAGGATACATCTAAGACAATGTTATATATTACTTACACATATGTTCGGGCAATATACTTTATTAGTAACTGTACCTATAGGCCGCAAATGCAATGGGGAACCTGCTTCTAGCTACTAAATAACCATATTTTGCATTACATTAGACGAATTTACAGCTGTCAATACGTTTAACGATTAAGTGAGTAGCTGCAGTCTCTTTAAAGAGCTTGCAGGACCACCCATCGATCGATATCATCTGACTATCTATCGGGCATATCAGCTTTAACCAATCGATTATCAGTTATTTCATGTCCCCATGAGTTTGTCATTGTGCTTTAAGGGCAGCACAGCACAAGGCGTAGCTACAATGTAAAGTACCGTTACACAAAGAAAAAAAAACAACCTATTACTAGTTCTACAATGTTAAGAGATAAGCAAAACAGAACGTATATGTAATGTGGGTAGAGAGAAGTCTACGTTAAGTGCTAGCAAAACAGAAGAACGAGTTAAGAGGAAAATATGCAAGAGGAATACAAGCTTGTGAGTAAATATTTTGAGGAATTTAAGCTAAGCGGAACACAAAATAGAAAATCGAATACTGAAATTATAAAATACGCTCTATGAATAACATGTACTTTATGGTATTTAAGTGAGTAGTCACACGAACGAATGAATGTATTTGTATTTGTATCACTCTGTCTTTATGGCTTTACACACAACTCAGCTGAAGCAAAGTCCATGAAGCAACGACACCAGAACGTGAGTTAAAACAGTTAAAAAAGCAAGACAAGTAATAAGAATAATGATAATAAAGTATGAAAAACAAATCAATGATTTTGATATACGGTTGAAGACGTACGGACGTACGGTAAGTTGTTTGCAGTTGACTCTTGTGCGGCCCCAAAAAAACAAAACAAAAGAGAAATATTCTTCAAGGACTGCATACCATCGGTCCTTGCCTTTGGCTTTCAAGTGCTTGCTGCGGGGTAGCTGTGCTCTTCATTATTGACCCTCAAACCGCGCTTCATGCAGCGGTCAAAGCTGTGACACAATTGAATCGAACAATGGCCAAACAATGGTAAGCACCAAAATATATGTGTATATAGTATTTTGAAGCGCCATTTTGTCGACAATAATCGGAAGAAAAGATACGAGTAGAGCGGGTGGGCCAACGGCAAGCCACACACACACACAAATGCACAAACAAAGGCTGTGGCACAGACTCTGCTCATATGGAAGGAACAAAGGATAAGCCGAAGACAAAGGCAGTTGGTATGCTGAAGGCAAACCTTAAGACTCGAAAGCGCCACCACTCGACATTCTGCCTCACAAAAGACAGCACGGCACATACAAACACTTCCATTGACACACATACACACTCACACAGAGGGAGACGAGGAAGGTCAATCATTGGAATGCTGCCAGTTAATTCACAAAAGGCGACAGGCCAAAAGGCGCAACCATCAGCCAGCCACGCCCAAGAGTGTGAGGCGAAAGGGCGGCTGAGCTTGCTACCATTTATACTTCCACTTAATTAGGTAATAAATGATTGAAGAAATTATGTCTAGACGTGAGGACAATTTCGATGGCACGAAGGACCGACAACCAAAAGGCGGCAGCAGCAGCAACAAAAGTTGACTGCCAGCCAATTCATTTGGCACGTGAGGGGCTAAAGTGTTACAAATATGAGCAGCAGGCACACTCACACAGACACACATACTTTTTTGCTTTGTTGCCAACAATTCGAATCTCATTATTCAGTTGATTGTTTAGCGAATGCTTAGCAAATTATTCGACTGACAACAAAAGCTGCGTAAATTGTAAACAAATTTTTGAGGTGCAGCCTCCACCAGACACCGTATTTGTCAACCATTCACATATGTTTGAGTATGTTTATATATGTTTTATATACAATGTATCTACTGTATGCGGTTCGTGAATGTCAAATTAATGAATCGCAATGAACGCCAGCCGTACTCGTATTTTATTTTTCTCGCTAGCAGTTTATTATTGTGCGTGTGCGCGTGGGTGTGTGTGTGTTGGTGTAAGAGAGAGCGGCTGCTACAACTAAGGACGTGTTCGGGGACGGGGACGGGGAAGGCGCACGCACATTTATCTGTCTGCCATGATTACGTGTTTGCCATTTTATCACTAAAACTGTTGCATGTGCTTATTGCCGCCTGCCACATCCACCTTCCACAATACTTACCCCTAGCATGCGACTCTTTACCCCCCCCTCCCTGATGAGATCAGAGCTAATGGCAACTTTGTCTGTTGGTCTGCCTGTTGTGCTTTGTTTGGTTTCTGTTGCTCTGCTGCTCAGTGCTTTGTGCCTCTTGGAATTGGCTTTTATTTGCTGTTAATTGAAGTTGCTGCCATCACATTTTTCCCATTTTTTCCATTTTATTTTTGTTGCCACACACACACACACACACACACATTATACACATACATTGCTATAATGGTAGGCGGCTTGTGTGCTTCCTTTTATTGCAGCTTCTACGTTTTGCCTGTTTTTGCAATTTTAATTAAAAACGTGTTTATAACAGCGCAAAATGCTGATGAGTGAGCAGAATAATTTATTTCAAATATAGAAAAATACAACGCTAGACTCACACAAATTCAAATGTGAGTTTGTGTTAAGTTAAGGCAATCGATGGCAAGCACTTTAATCAGTCGGCTTCCTTCAGTCGCGTTGCGAGTTTGTAGTTGAATCTTAAAGACGACGCCTGAGATGCAACTTTTTTGCTACTTGAAGACTGTATCCTTCTGCAGTGAATGCTGAGGCTGAGACTTTGGCACATTTGCCCATTACGCATTCCTTTGCAGAACACAGGAAATCTACTCGTATATTGGCACATAACCACAGTGGCAATGCGAAATATGCGCTGCAGCACAAAGAATTCAATTCAATTGATATTCAAATGCGCATTGCGAGCACGAACCAAGGCGAGCATTGGCAACCATTATTTGTCGATTTTACACATGGCAAGGAATCAAAAAATAAAATACGACTGCAAAAAAAGGAATCGTTACAGAAGACAAAAGGCCATAAAAAGCAATGGGTGGTCCGTGGGAGGGATGTATGCGTGCAAAGACGATCAGCGGGCGGGTGGGCGGCAGCTCATAGTATGCCTATTGCTCATTAGATGCAACTGTTGGCCAATGAACAAAGGGCCATTGTTGGTAAAGGGGCTGGCCATGAAGCTGCAGCTTTGGCTTACTTAAAGTGTGCATTGAGCAATTCAATTGCAACGAATATTACAACGCCATTTGCCAAACTCAGCACCTTTGGCCGAAACAAGACCCAGACCCAGCCCCAGACCTCCGAGGAGTGGTGCAACAAACAAAGCCAAGAGAAAAAATGAGAGCTTGGAGCCAAGAGGTAGTCATGCATCATTTGCATAGCCCAATGGGGCCGACTGGTACTGTAGAACAAAGCCAGCCAAGGCGCTGGCCAAGCCGACAGACTGGCAACGTTCGATGCGCTCAAGTGTAGAAATAACACAAAATAGATAACATCGGAGAATGGGTTGGGGAATAGGAATACGAGTGGGCGATGGTTGCGGGGGGGAGGGGGGGGGGGGGGGGAAAAAAAGGGAAAAAAAAAAAAAAACTCTAAAGAAGCCAACTCCTCCACCCTTCCAAACCAAACAAAAGAGAAAAAACTTTGAAACTGGCTTCCCCCCAGCTA
>JBAMCN010000028.1:0-15058 GCA_037075225.1 Dichaetophora lindae
AGTGCGTTGGAATTAGTAAATTCGCTCATAAGAACCTTCAATTGCTCCTCGATTAGAAATCGATATCACCAAATGACCAAATGTTGAATGACAAATGATGCATGTAAACGTAACTTAATGCATTTTCGAATCGAGTCGATTTATCGACTATCGGTCGATAAAACGTTGACAAAAAAAATTGACAAAAGGAAACATCGATACTATCGATAGTGCTCGATTGTTTTTGCAGCACTACTTGTTGTGTCAGCTGTTCGCATTATCTAAAGCAAATCAGTGTTGAAAAAAGGTCACTCCCGCAACTGATTATAATCAACTATAACAATGGGTGGAATCCTCTATATAACAATTTGTGGAATACTCTAATAATTTTATAATTTTCTATAAAAAAAAAACAAATTGTTTAATATGAAATGAGCAAATGAACAACTTTGCATGAGCATGTTCAGCTCACTCACCCTACTGAGCTAGCTCACTCTTGTTCACTCTCTCATGAACAACTCAATTGTATTTCGTAGTTGATAGCCGAGTAGGCGTGAGCAAGTCGGGCGTTCGAGAGTTAAATATCAGTATTAAAAACTTGTGAACTATAACTATTTGCTATATACAGGTAAGTGCAGCCAGATTGAAATAAGTATTATATAATGGCAACTTTAAAGTGTCAGACAGAGGTATACATGTAATGTAGAGGCAGTTGCACACAGTGGTAATACATAAAGTTTAGTGTGTGCGTGCGAGTGTGTGCCCACATATTTATGTATGTACATATATAAAGCAACTTTGCGCGAGCACATTATAATATGTGACAAAAGCTGACAATTATCTAGATAACGTTTGCAAATTCTATGAAAAGTTTATAATAGTAAAAATTTGCTTGTCGAATTGAATGATATGCAACACATCGACGGAGAGCCGGTGAACCGGCACACACACACATCTATGAAAATGCCGGACGGTGTTTAGGTTTCGGGTCGCTTAGCGTTGCACGTATTTTGTGCAAGAAAACAATGAACCCAAACAAAAACGAATTGTACACTTACGATAGTGAAGAAATCAAAATTGACGCTAGAGCATATGCCTTAGTTTTCCTTGCGTGGTACTTTTATGAAGTTTGTTCCTTATTCTCAATGCTGTAAATGTGCCTGTGTATGTGTTTATGTATGTAAATGACAATTCGCTTTTTGTAACGGTCATGTTAATATGTACTTCGTTTATAATGCTTCGCTTACATACGGTGCTCGTGAATTTCGGCAGCTCAGATACATGATTTACATACATACTTATGCACCTTTGCTTTTGCTCGAATTTGATTACATTGGTTTTGGGCAATCGAGAACAATCATCGAAAAATGCAAAGGAAATGAAATTGTCACAAGCTTCAACTGCAATAAATAAGTACATATGTACTTATATATGTTGCTGTAACAATTTATATATTATTTCATTTGTGAATCATAACTTATTTAAAGTTAAAGTTTTTGCTCCAATCGATCAACATTTACAATATTTCGGATTTGAATATAGCAACAGTTGCTTAAAATGTATGTATGTATGTATGTATTTTACACACATAAACGTAAATATGTATGTATAAACATTTAAGAGCATTCAAATAATGTGTGCAGGAAATGCCAAACTTGCGGAAGCCATTGCTACAACTGTACAGATTTCAGAGAATACAGTGGCCACCAAAACTCAAAGCATATATGTATGTATGTGTGTAGAAAATGCCAGCGAAGAGTGACAGACTATAGTATGTGTGTGAATGCATGTATGTAGTATATTCTATGTACTGCCAACTGACTTTCGAAGAAGCTTCGCGATGCTCGAAGTTCGAATTGCGTCAAAGAGTTTAGACGAATGTGAAAGAAGAAGAGCGGAAAAACTTTATTCATGGCTAGCTCGTTATTTGTTTAATAAACTGTGAGCACTTCTAAGACTAAGTAAAATTGAAATTTTTCGTTTCAGACACATCGCTCACTGAATTGACCAATTCCAAAAACCAAATCGAGCAGTCAATAGACAGCGGTCATCGGCAACATGGCCAACTTTCAGCCACATGCAAAGACCAAATATGGTTTGAATGAAAACAATTCTGAAAGCTCCGACTCCTCGGAGCAGAGTGGTAAGCTGTTGATTGCTTGTTTTCCTCTTATCTACACATTAATAATCGAACAACGATTTTTCAAATTTCAGACACGTTTGACGTCAAGCCAAAGAAGCGCCGAAACAAGCAATCCAAGGACCGTCGCGACTCAAAGGAGAACGCTCTGGTAGGCTGGAGCGGCAACTTTCCAAATCTCTCGTCAACGCATAGCATGGAGAGCAGCTCGGATTTGGATCAGCAGGTCAGTGGGCCAAATGGGTCAAAAGTAAAAAGGGCAAATGCAGCTCTCCAGCTGATCGTGCTCTATTATTTTGTTTTGTTTTCTTTTTGATTCTTATTATAGTTTTTATTTTTGGCTTTTCGTTTGTATTTTGTTTTTGTGCCGAATTGTTATGTTTCTCGGGCTCGTCTGTGTATAATGAATATTGTATGCTGCAGCTTCCGGCTGATCTCAAGGCAATCTGCGCCACTGGTCTGAGCGTCTTCCCCAGAGAGAAGCAACAGCCGGTGGCGGCGGCGCTTGAACAGCAGGCGCCGACGCCGCCTCTACAAGAGAAGTCGGCGCTGGTGCCGGTGCCAACATCACCGCCAGTTCAACCGTCTTCAACTACTTCTAACTCCTTTTTGACCGTTACACAACCAAAAACGACCGCAACATCAAGCACAACAGCGACAGCATCTGGTTGTAATGCTAGCACACACTCTTCGACTGTCCTAAGTCCAATATCTGCGCAGACAACCGACATCGAGAACAACAATTCAACCTCCATGCCTCCTCCTTCACCAGAACCAGAACCAGAGTCTGAATCAGAACCACACACTGATCTTGCCAACCAGGTGGAACTTTAGGCTTAATTTGTTAACTCGCTAACTTTGATCCTTCTGATTCTCCTCCGTCTTTCATGCAGCATGAGGCCATTGATGAATCTTCCGTTGACTCGTCCAAGACATCTGTTAAACGATCCGGCTACATAGTCGACGCATTGCCGCAAGAAAAGCAGCCTCCTCCGCCGGATTGCGCCAAAGATTATGATGTAAAGGACAATGTTAATATGCGCATGCGCTCCAAGTCATTGTCCTATGAGAGTTATCAATCGATGCAGCGTGAAAATCGCTCAAAAAGCACGGGCGTTGATGGCATATTGGTTGAACAACAGCCGGCAATAAGTCAGGAACTTAAGCCGACCAGCGAGGCGTGTAAAGCGACTACACGTCGTCGTTCAGCATGTCACCCCAAACTGCCAGCGACTGATCCGTTTTATATGCTGCCATTCGAGTACGGTTGGAAGCGTGAGCTGGTGATTCGCAGCAATTCGACATTGGAGCATCGACGCGGTGATGTTATATTCATTTCACCGGATGGCAAAAAAATGCGCTCTCGCGATGAGATTATCTCAAATCTTACTGGAGATCTTACCATTGAACATTTCTGTTTCCAACGTGTTCTGCAGAATGCTGGCAGCCAATTTGAGTCAATGCGCCAGGCAGTGCCAGCCCACTTGCGTACCGTGTCGGTATTGAAGTCCCAATCGACTTCAACAACCTCGCCAGTGGTCATCACCAGTGCACAAAGCCCGTTAACTCCGGCTGTGCCCGGTTCCGTGCCTGTTACTTATGGTGTGTCTGGCAAACGTGTGCCCAAACCGAAGGTGCCAAAAGGCGCCAGCCCGCCGCCGGAGGGCTGGACATCTACCATGGCTGTCAAGGGCAACGCACGTGTCTTGGCTGCCAGCAACAATAATTATGGTGGCGGTGCCGCCTTCGGCAGTGGCAACAGTGCCCGCAAGCGTGGGTAAGTAGGCTTTCCTAAATTCGAATCGGGACTGCTTTTCCTTATTATTACTATAATGTGGATTAATAATAATAATTAATAATTATTTGTTTGTGTCACCCTAGATTCAACCAAATAAAGCAAACTGGGAAGCTGGCAGAAAAGTCTGACCGCTCAACCCCAACTCGCGTTCAACCACAGCCCGAGGAAGCTGCAGGCATAATTAATGTTTGTGTGCTGTGTCAAACACATATCAAGGACTCGCGCTCCTATACTCTTAACGACACTATGAATCCTGGGCGCCATGTTTGTGTGGTAAGGTAATAACTGCCCATTAATGTGTTTGTCTGATTCCATTTTCTCCCATGTAGGATTGTTTTAAGCGCGATCCCAAGCTGTCGGAATCGCAACCATTATCTAAGACACCACAAATGGGTCGGGCCCCCAAACAGTATCAACAGCGGGTTGACGAGAATGTTAATAATATCGAAGACGATGTGATTTTTGAGCCATTCGCAGATAACTTTAAACGCGATGAAGAGATTGAACTGCCCGGAGCACTCCCACCGGAGCAGTTGCTAAGCGACGAGGTTCCAAATAGTGTTGAGAAAAAGATAACTCCCCCGTTGATGGAGGTTGTTGTAATTAATGGGCGCAAAGCGGTGGCAGTTGCTGGGAATCTGCGCCGTCCAAATACCCAATTGTGAGTTCTGAAACTCATCGATCGATAGGCATGCAACTGAGTTGAATCCAATGTAAAATCGATACAAAACCTGTAAACACATTAATGTCAATATTAACTGTATTTACTAATTTAATAATTACAAGAACGCCATTGTGCGGTCGGCCGGCTTTAGTATTATTATTTTCTAAGGCTTAAACACAACCTCGGAGCTCGGATTTTTCAAGAACCAATATTGTTCAATTTCGATGACACTGGGGTCCGTTTAATTAAGAATAGAGTTCAAACGATCGTTTTTAACTCTATAACAAATCGAACGTTGGTGTCACCGGAGTTGGCCAATATTGGTTCTTGAAGACTGAAAACATATGAAAAATCCAAGGTATATCAATTATAAATGGTAGAAAACGATGATATTATGTGGAAAAATTTCAACACTCCGAATTGAGCTCCCGGCAGCTGATCTAAAGCTTTAATAACATCTAATAGTTGATGCTTAAAAAAAAACATTTGACAATTGAAGCATGCCTTTAAAATCACAGTTGCTGTATAACAAATATAATTATTTCCATACCAGTTTTATGAACAAAATGCATGAAGAGTTGATAGCAGGGTGTCAAATCGAAATGCGGGCCGGAACCATATACCGAAAAGAACCGATTCAAGCTCGGAACCGGTACCAGAACAGAACCAGAACAGCTATTGAAAATTGTTAAGGTGCCGGTACCTGCAGACCGGTATTCTCGGATACCGGTATGGATCGTTACGAAACGTTGTTGTATTGGAACCACTGGTCGCCAGTAAGAAATTCAGGATTATAGAATTTGTTATTGTATATATTGGGTATATTCGACTTTTTAATTACCCTACACTAATATATTCTGCTGGAACCGAAAGACCTGCTGCTGACTAATCAAATAAATCTGGAAACTTTGGTTCGAGCTTTACAAGGGCTCTGGCAGCAATAATTGCTTTTGAAAAGCTTGATCTCTTACAACTAAGGTGCGTTTCATCGAGTTCACGTTTCAGGTTTCGTTAAGTTAATATTTGGGTAAGTGGTCTGAAACTCGACTAAGCTTGAAACTCCATGCCTAGTCGAGTTTTTAACCACCTGGTGAGATTTGACAGACACCTTGGCCAAAGGTCAGCTTAACGTGAACTCGAGAAAACGGCCCTAAGTTAACATAATTATTTGAGAAACTTTAATTTTGTGTACCGGTACGTATTACCAAAATAAAGAACGCGTACTGGTATGGAACCAATAAACTGAAACGGTATAGGTACCGGAACGGCAATTCGTTGCGGTTTAACACCCTGGTTGATACATATGTATAAAGAAAAATAAGGGAAGATTCCGGGAAGTGAAACGATATGCAAAAATTCTTATATGGATTCAATAGGAAGGGCAGCCTATATACATAACATTAATTTTATTTACAGCTTACCCCGTGTACGAGACGAAACTAGTTTTCCTCCTAAGCGTTTCTGCTCGGTCAAGGAGCATTTGGGCGTCACCGAAAGCATGTCCACTGGCAACACGATTTGCCAAATAATATCGGCTGTTATGAAGACCATGGCTATGCATGTGAGTTTCCACTACCACAACATTCTCTTTTCGGTAAACTTCCGAAACTGAGCTAAATGATTTGTGTATTCCTCAGGATCGTGTGCAAATGTCTAAGGTCTGCAAGACTTGGGCCATAATTGGCCGCGACCGCAGTGTGTGGCGCACAGTGAAATTGCGAGATACGCTTGTCACCAATTGGCAGCTTTTGCTGCGCGATATGTCTCGCAATCGTACACGTGAACTTGATATGATTGGAATCAAAGTACTCAACTCCAAGTCACTGCTAGAGGGCGACATGCGAGCGCTCAAATCGCTGCGCGTATTGCGCACGAATGCTATTGAGGCAGAGTTTATCCAGACGGCGATCAAGCGCTTACCGAACTTGGAGGAGCTGCGTGCCACATGCACCAGCCGCGTGCTTAATCTGGAAAAAGCCGAGCTTATGAAGAATTTGAAGGTATTGCGCGTGCGCATGAGCGACCCAAAGGCGCAAATCGTTTCGCTACAGCCGCTGCAAAGTCTAAAGAATTTAAAGGAGCTGTGTCTTCGTGGCATTACCAATATTCCTCAATTGGAGATAACCGATCTCAAGGCGCTGATAAATCTGGAGACACTTGTGCTAGGCTCTTGTCGTGGCATAAAGGACCAAGTTTTTGGCGATCAAGTGCTGCCGAGTCTCAAGCTATTGAATAACCTGCGTATCGAGAATCCATCAAGTAAACGATTTTTTAATATCAGTGAGATTATGAGAGGCGTAGCTAAGTGCAATGTCAGACGCTTGGAGCTAATTAATGTCAACGTGGACATCGAGTTTAGTCATTTGTTGAGCGAATGTAAATCGGTGCAAGAGCTGCTAATAATGCCAAACTTTCAACACAACAGCGCCTTTATGATGAACTACATTATGCAGGCCATTACCGAAAACAACAGACAACTCACAGCCGTCCGTCTTGGCGTTACCTTTGAGCTACTGAGCGTGACCCGCGCAATGTCCATGAACAAAGAGAAGGATTGCATTCCGATGATTTCACCGGTACCCGGTATTCCAAATAATGACTCGTTAAACCAGCAAGATGGAACCATCGTCTATATGCCGCTTGATCGTCTCATGTCCATAATGTACCACCTGATGCCCCAGGCGAAGTTCACAATCGGAAAGGTGCCACAGACCGAGACTACCAGCCTCCAATTCCTCACTGCCGCACCGAGTGTGATACTGGTATGATGAATATTATTTGAATGTACATACAAACATACCTTTATCCAATGTTATAAGATTAGAGTCGGTGTGTTGTGAGCGCCAAGGAAGGCATTCGTTCTGTACGTATTTCTGCCCAGTTCATTGAGAGAATATAGACTGTCTCACTTGAAACATCACAAAGTATAGCCATTCAATTTAACTTGGCACTTGACATTTCAGAAGCTGAGAAAAAGTGAGTTGCAGAAAATCAAGAAAATATAAATTTTTTTGTCATAAAAAAATAAAAATATAAAATATTTTTTCAACAAATAATATTCGAATAAAGATAAACCTTATTTAACAAACTAGTATTTGCGATGCATAAATATTTTGGTAAAAGGAATCGGAAGGAAGCGTAGAGACCTGGACTTAGCGCCTAAGAGCACCAGCACTAGTAGCTCATACCGCTTCTGCTAGGGATATCCAGAACTGAAGTCAAGTTCCCACCTGGATTGATGGAGAAATACAAGTTTGTAATCTTATCGTATGCATAATAAATACATAATATATTTATTATATTTAATATATTAATATCGAGCTCCGGACCGTTTTCTCATCTTCACCATAATCCATGATATGAATAGACGCGGACTGAGGTAGCTCATGTGGAAGATGACAAAAGCTAGTGCTGTAAGAGTACTTGTGCATCTGTTAATGGATAGTTTCTGCAGCTACCTATAGAAAATCAATTTAATCAATTAAATTGGTGACATTTTCTAACACGACCTGGCTGCCATATATCGCTTATAATTTTAACAAAATGTCCAAACATAAAATAATTCCCTCCTTGCATATTCCAAGTACTTATAAGTTGCAAAAATATTAATAGCAGCAGCAAAGCAGTATTTGAAGTGGACAGGAACCTATTTTAAAGGAATAAAAGGCGTGCTGATCTACAAAATAAAAACGTTTTATTTTTTAAATTGCTGCAATTACACATATTCTATATAAATAACATACATAATAATGTATAAACATACATATTTAGATACTTAATTCTAAGGTATTTTTTTTTGCCTAGATTTGTGCGTTTCACGTGTTTTGTATATAGGTATAGTAAGTAAAAAGGTATCAAAATGTGGCAAGTTGTAAAATGAACAATACTTTAGAAAAGCCTTTAAAGAATAGGGGCCTGGCCGAAGGGCCTACATTATACATACATAGATACATAGTATCGCTCGTTTACTCAAACAGTGACATAAGTCAAATAACGTGATTATCGAGTTATAATAATAATAATCTATATTCTGTTAGTTTCATCTTCCTATCTCGAAATAGCAGTTTTTGAGTTATGGCATTGTTTGAGTAAATGAGCTACATATGTATGTCTAAAAAAGGAGCTTAGATACATAAGCATAATACAGATGTGCTAACATCGTGCGAGAAAACGTATTCACGCGATAATTATATACTTTATATTATTGTTGATTGGATTGAAAAAAATACGGTCATGAGTAAAGTGTGGCTTGCCATAAAATGAATCGCCTCGCAACTTAATTAAAGTTTGGAACACTGAGTTACAAACATTACTTCATTCCTTATGGAAAGCCTTGTGGCTGTGAATATTTGCAGCAATAGGTTCTGATTGTTCGCAAAACTATACACGAAAAAAAAAAAAAAAAAATTGAATTACGAACAACGACAAGCCATATTGCGTTAATCGTGAGAAATATATGAATCACACGAATCGTTCAGTTTAGTGTGTATGCTGCACAGCTGTTTCGTTACCAAGCACATACATGACTCAAATAAAATTAATTTCAATACTTGTGGCTTACGAGCGAGACTTTCGATTGAATTGAATTGCTTAGCTGCCTCGACTTCTTTGCTATCCCTTAAAGGCTGTTCTTGGTTTGTTTCTCAATAATTGCTAAGTACAGTTTATAAAAAAATAATGTGACGGCATTCATTTTTGTATCATCGATATGTATTATATGATTATAAATCTATAAGTGCAAGTGAAAAAGGCCAATGTTTGAAAAAAAAATCACTGGCATAGAAGCACAAACAGCATGAGACCCTAGTATCTCGCCGATGTGATATGCAAGGAGAAAAAGGTTGGATGACGACTGGTCAAGATCAAGTGAACTTTGGACAACCTGAGGCTAGGACTAGGCGCGACTCTTAAAGCTAATTTGTCGTTGGTCTGCACCTAAATCCTGCCAATGTTTAATTGTATTCGGGCTTGGGAAAGTAGTCGGGCACAAAGATATGCACAATGATGCCGGTGGTCATGAGTGCAAAGTAGAAGATAACAGCGATCCACCAAAGAATGCGCTCCCATCGTCGTACCTCCAGATTGCGCAACACACCCAGACCCACAAGGAGGCCAGCAACGGCGCCAGACAAATGCGCCACGTAACCAATCTGGTCATGTTGATCGGTTAGATGTCGATACACAGATGTGCCCAGATCCGTGAAGCAGAAGACGAGGAACGCAAGCAGTTGAACGATTGCGTACTCCATTTCCGAATAGTTCTATATGTTAAATGCAAAAAGAGGAATTAAATATGTAATCATGTAATTTATCCCTTTAGCTACCCCGTACTCACCATGATGATCGTGGCAATGTGGGCAGTAATCAGTGCGTAGACGCCGCCAGAGGCCCCAGCCAGAAAGATGCGCGGACTGGTCAACGAAGTGCCCATAGATCCGGCCAAGACGCCAGCTAAATAGACGAGCGCTACACGCCACCAATGATGCACTAGCTCAAGAGCAATGCCCAGAAAGATCTGTATGATCAGATTCATCATTAAGTGCATGATGCCAACATGAACGAACATATAGCTAATGAAACGCCATGCCTCGTATCGCTTATACGGATTGTAAATGAAGAGCGTGGCCGCAGGTCCGTTCGTGCTCTCGCCCAAACGCTGGTTGTGATTCGGATCATCCCTAAAACGGATAAGGAAGAAAGCTAAAATTAATGGGCTAGGCAAACTCAGTTGACTCTACTTACTGGAAATAAATAACGTCGACGAGAAACATGATAATCTCGATAATCGAAAATATGACCATGGTCAGCGGTGGCGGGCAAATGGACATTTGTTTCTCGTACGCACCGTCCGGCTCGTCGCCCTCCAGCGGCTTTGGCGGCGGCACCACATACCGGCAATATCTAGTCAGCATGTTGCGGATCATCCACTTGCTGTGCTGAGACATCACGTAGAACTCCTCAAAGTCCAGGTGGCCATTATTGTCCGTGTCGCTCTTGCGCATTATCTGCTCGGCAATGTGTGCCGGTATGTCCCGGCAGAAGCCATCCGAGATGAGGTTCTTCAGCTCCTGTGTGTTGATCAGGCCATCCCTGTCCGAATCGTGCTGCATTTCAAACGAGAGTTTCATTAATCCTCTGCCATATAAACAGAATCGGAGTAAAAAACATAACCAGTACTCAGGAGAGAAAAGAATTTGTTGTAGCTAGCTAAAATGGCGATTAACCTTCAGTGAGCCTAAAGAATTTGACGAATCTACATAGAATTGGTGAAAAATTTATGCACATAGCTGCCGAATTACAGTAAAGTAAGCCGGTCCAAGCGATCGTTGGCATTTTAACTTGGGCAGCAATCCGCTCCTCTTGTGTCCATCGAATAAGCAAGTGTCGCAGCTCCTTCTCCATGTACATACTTTATCGGTGCGTCTATCGATAGTAGTAGTATCCAGTATCCAGCTGATCGCGATCAGATATACAGTGGTGGTCACGAATTTAGCGCACTATGCTATGCCTGTGCTACAAAAGGAATTCCGTATAAAATGGAGTGGAGTCCAAGCACCATAAATTCTAGTGTGCTGAATTCGTGACCACCACTGTATCTCTTCGGTCGGCTGGAGCAAAAAAAAAAATATATATCCAGGCTGAGTAGCCAGCTCGCTTTGGGGCAAGGAGGCGTCGGCTGAGTGAGCTGGCAGTTGTTATTGACAATAGGAATTTGTGCTGTACGTAACAAAGTTCGGAACTTCAAATAGGACATCTCTCTGAGGCTGAGGCGCGTGCATTTACATATGCGTCGTTAAGGTCATCAATACAAATTCAAATTTAATAAATCACAGGTGGTGCATCAGTCCTATGCTAAGTAGTAGTGCTTGGTTGCGCCTGCTAATGAGTATTTTGTATTGTGTTTCCTCAGTTACAATATGGCGCAGCTGTGGCAGGTGGGCAGAGACAAAATTGGCTGGATTATGGGCTACCAAAACGAGCACTGCGACTGCGACTACTACGAGCACGATGACGGTGACCTGGAGCAGCACTCATCGGGCGTTGGCACAGTCATGGTTATCTGCATGGCACTGGTGGGCCTGGTGGTTGGCGCCAACCTCATCCCCAGCCCACCGACAGAACAGGAGCGACTGTTGCGCAAGGAGCAGCGGCAGCGGCGTGTACGACAGTTGGTGGAGGCCAGCAGCATGCCATCCAACGCTTGTAGTCCGCCAAGAAACCAGGACTCGGATATCTTTTATGATCCGCAGGACACCGAAGAAGAGGAGGAGGGGGCCCAGAGATAACTCATGTACCATCTATAAACCACTTCCTTGAGATCTCAAACGATTGCTCAACTTTTACAAGGAAAACCAAACTTTGTGGTGGTAAGACGCGCGCCATACACACAAACAGCCATCAATGCCATTTCAAAAAATAAAGCTGAAAATTAAATAATTTTTGTTGCTCTCCACACTTGCCGCCTTGCAACAGACAGCTGAGCCAAAGAATTCGCCAAATGCAGTCAGAACGAGTCGAGGTCCAAAGCAAGGCGTGCTACTTGTCCAAATAGTCTAGGACATGCCTGTATTTAAGTTGGTGGCTGATCGACTGATCGCTGATCAGATGCAATACAACCAACAATCATTCGTGCAACATTCAACAAATGTCTATAAAAGTGCATTACGCATGGAGGCCAACGAGATGTACTCGTATGTATGTACATGTGTACATGCATACAGTGCATTTCATAATCACCTCCTTTTTCGTTCATATCTTTTCGCACAGTTAAAAAATTCGATAATTTTATGGATAATAATTCTTATAATTATGAAACAGTTGATTTTTTTATTTGCTAAAGTAAAGTTTTTTTTTCGAATTAATCAAATACGAAACTATTCATTTTTATGAAGTTATGAAGAAAGTGTCTTATGATTATGAAACGCACTGTATGTTTTGTATGTATGTATCTGCTTGCTAATACCCAGTAGCCGAATCTGGACACATCCAAATGAAATATGTACTAGCTCTTTAGCCATGTACATATACTAACTGTGTGGTGGCATTTTGAATAGTAAGTCTGTCACGAATAAGCCACGGCGAACTGGTGTTAGTCACACAAATTGTAGACAAAGCAACTATGTATTACATATGTACGTATGTATGTGTTGGTGAATCCATAAAAAGATTGCCGCTAGTTGTTGTATGAAATGCCTTTTGATATCGAAGCGATCGCTAGCAAGTCTGAGAATGTCAGCCAAAGACCCTAAAGCTAACTAACAGCGGCGAAAGCCTGTGTGAATCAAGACTATGCTAATTACTATACATATGTATGCTATTTACACAGATGCATACATACTACATACATATAGTATAAAAAGAAGATAAACCAACAAGAGCAAGAACAATAACAAGAAGGCTGAGGAGGGCGGCACACAAACTGGTTAAGCGAAATGATGAAATGCATTTTTTGTTTTCGCCGTGAGGCGACGAGCGGTCACAGTTGCTAGGCGCTAATGAATGAAACGGGCGATGAGGGGCGGTCGGCCAATAACTTGCCTAAAAATCAAACAAATGGAATGGAATGTTGATAAAGTGAAATACCGCTAAGAATAAAGAAGTAATAAACCTCGTAAGGGCGATGGTGGTAGAGTAAGGGGGAGCGCGGCTTTTCATAATGACTAACAAACTATGTATACATAATATAGTAATAAATACAAAAATACGATGTACCTACATATCAAATAGCAATCGACATACATACGTTCATACATATGTTTAATGTATGCTTGTATATACATATATATATACACAACCGGTTCTTTGCACATTTTTTTATGAACGATAAGAGTCGACGAGTGGTCTCCTGTGTTGTGACAAGTCGTAGCTGTTGTTCTTGCACTGTGAAGCAAAAACAAATTGCGAAAAGCACACACATTATGTGTGAAATTGGCATACAGACGTACATATCTTAAAAAATGTGCCTAGCTGACGTTGATAAGATTCTGCCTGCTACTTTCGCATCCAAATTCATGAATGTGCAGCTGGCGCGCAGTCGCCGGTGAAAAATATATGTACATACATACATACATATGTATGAACATAAGTACATATGCACTTACATATATTGCATGTACATACATAGCTAATGCAAGGCGAACGAGCGAGAACAGTGTGATTAAGGGATCAGGTATTGGAGGTTAAAGACGTTGATGACTCACAAATTGTTCGCCGCGCTTAACTTTCACCAAAGGCAATCAGTGGGCAACTTGGAGACAAAACAAGGAAATTAATTTATCCCAAGAGCAAAATTGCGACGCACTCACACACACACACAGGATGAAAACTTTTATGTTTTGGCTGGTGCTATTACCTTATCGAATATCTCTCGCATCTTGCGCCGATCCTCTGGCTCCTGCTGGACATTGGTCTGATTCAGCGGTATCTCCTCCATGTCTATGGTATCCTGGCGCTGCGTTGGCGGCCGTACTGGACGCACCGGCGAGTGTCGCTCCGGTGGTATATTGGGATAGAGGCCATTCTCTACATCTCGTTGCTGCTGCTGCTGCAACTGCTGGGCAGGTGTTTGACTTTGCTGCCGAGACACTGTCTTCGTTGGCATCCTTTCTCTTGGCTCTTGTTTATCAGCTTTCTTTGTTGTTTGTTAGCGGCGGCTTGGTGGGCTGGCTTTTGTTTTGTGTCTTGTAAGTCTACAGGCGGCTGCACTTTGAATACAATTTCAAAGCGACACCACTCAGTTATTGCTTGTTCCTTGACTCATGCTTGCTGTCTGCGATAAGATTAATATTTGGCCAACGCAACACAGAACACAGACTAAAACAATTGCAATTGAAGAACATAAAAAAATATAACTCGGCGAGGGTGTAAAAGCGTTCGCACAGTTTGGCTTAACCGAATAAGAATGAGAGAGAGAATGTTGAAGAGTTGAGGGAATTCGCTGCAAGGGTCACACCGCCACTGTTATGCACAAAGTGCACCTGTTATGCGAGGAGTGATTCTGTTAAACGAGCACAAATCGCAACTCTGTTTACGAAGCTATTTAACAGCGCCGCTCTGAAATATTTGTATGCAGTAATAAATAATAATAAAACAGCAGTATTAATTTATAATTTAAAAAGAGTTTATTTAGAAACACAGAGCCGAAGGCCATAGTGGCCAGTGGTCATAGCAAATTACACTATGCAATAAAATTTGCATTTTTTCGAGCTGTTTCGATGAACCTTACAATCAAAGACTATAGAATACCTAGATAGCCCAAGACTGCTTCAACTGCCGACGGCGGTGTTGAAGCTTAACAGTGCCGAGTACTGCTGAGCTACTTAACATTTTCAGGCACTGCTGTTTGACTGAGAATTTTCTGTTCAATAGCCCGCTCGCTCTCGACTTGTGTAGAGAGCGAGTGAAATAAAATGTTTGTGTGCAGCCAATTAAAGCAAAGCAAACTGCAAACTGCTGTTTTTTATGAAATGGATTTTTT
>JBAMCN010000034.1:2003-14580 GCA_037075225.1 Dichaetophora lindae
CTTATATGTATATTACCGTCCATCCTCCATCGGAGATACCCTGTTCGCAATACACCTTTAAAAACCAATAAGTTGTTCCGCGAATTTGCAGATAGAAAACTCCAGATTGTTTCATGCCTGCATTCAAAATATCCACACAAGAAAAACCCTAAGAGTTTGAATATAAATTTTTTTATAAGTATTGAATTTTAATATATTTTCGTTTATTAATAGGGTTAAGTATTACGTATGTACGTATATGTCGTCTACGACAAAAAAAGACAACCAGCAACCAGAAAAAACAGCTAACTTCGGCACACCGAAGCTTACATCTTCTCGCTGCATTCATCCGTCTTAATACAACTTGATCAAAGCATGCACATAAATTACAATGTGATACGTATCTATCAAATTTGATTAAAATATCTTTGTTTGGCTACCAAGCTTTTTTGGTAGCTGTTTGAAGTCCAAGATCCAAGTAAAAGACGGGACGATTCCACAGATACGACGTTTATTGCGACAAGGAGGTTGGGCGAGCAGTGGTATGTGCACTCGTCCAACGACAAGGAGGTTCGCCTAAACGGAAGGCAAGCAGCCACGAGCTGGACTTGTGCTGACATCGGCCAAGACCCACGCAGGTGTCATGTGCACAACCGTTGACAATGTCCGAACATTATTTGTTTACAAACAGACGAAGAGACGAAAAGTACAAGCGCCGAGTGCGCTTGCATTGTACAAAGATCTTTGCAAGACTGACTAGCTGGGCAGAGAGCCACAGCTATTGTCGCGGAAGACGAATGTAGATCAAAGTAAAGTAGAATTATGTGCTGCGCAGAGCACTTACAAAGTTGCACTTAAACATAATCAGCTGCTGCTGAGGCCGCTGGACGCTGCTTGGTGCATAACCAAACATACTCCCCCCTTTGAAGGGCGCCGGTCTTCAACAAAAATCCAGTTTGGGATGCACTAGTGTCGGCCCTTTAATCGGCGAACTGGGAGATATGTATGTCCCGCGATGAGCTGGAGCTAGCGATGACAGATGTTGACTGTAGCGGCGACTGCAGCGGCGATTTTGTTGCTGCTGTTGTTGTTTGAGTTGCTAGCTGGGCAGCCTTTTTTGTTGTTGTTGTTTCTACCGCATGGAGCGCAGATGTGCCGTGGCGGCGACATGGGCATCACATGCGCCGAAGTGTCCGAAAACTGACGGTCAGCAGTGGGCATGTGAGGTCAGCGATCGCACGTCGCCGTTATCGCTAGCCAACGAATTTGGCATAGGCAGAAAGCGATAACGGCGATAGCTGATAAACTCGCCTGCTGCACCTGCACATGCACCAACTGAACCGACTTGTTGTTGTTGTTCGTGAACATCACGTCGGGGTCACCAATGCTTGGCTTTTAAGCTTTTTTGGTAGCTGCTTGAAGGCCAAGATCCAAATAAAAGACGGGACGATTACACAGATACGACGTTTATTGCGACAAGGAGTTGGGCGAGCAATGGTATGTGTACTCGTCCAACGACAAGGAGGTTCGTCTAAACGGAAGGCAAGCAGCCACGAGCTGGACTTGTGCTGACATCGGCCGAGACCCACGCAGGTGCCATGTGCACAACCGGTGCTTCAGTGTGCCGAAGTAATCTGTTTTTATCTCCTCGAAGAGGATGTATGAACTTTGTCACGAAATGTGTAACGCATTGAAGAAGGCTTGGTAGACCCCATAAAGTACATATTGGCATGATCAGGATCAACAGCCGGGTCGATCTAGCTATGTCCGTCTGTCCGCCTGCCCGCCTGTCTGTCCGTCCGTCAGTCTGTCTGTTGTGTATCGTGATGAAACTTGGCACAGATAGTTATTTTCGCTGCACGCAGCACATATGTCAGAACGGGCCAGATAGGATGACGATATCATATAGCTGCCATACAAACCGTTAAAGATATTTTAATCAAATTCGATAGATACGTATCACATTGTAATTTATGTGCATGCTTCGGCCAAGTTGTATTAAGGTGGGATGAATGCAGCGAGGAGATGTAAGCGCGTCCGTCCGTTCGCTTGTCCGTTTCAATGCGAACTAGTCCCTCAGTTTTTGAGCTATCATGATGAAATTTGGCACACATCCTTATTTTCGCTGCATACAGCACATATGTCAGAACGGGACGGATCGGATAACTATATCATACAGCTGCCATAGTTTTTGTTCAGAACCCTTTTAATTTTCAACCAAAGTCAACAGTTACATATTGCATTTTGATATACACTCCTTGGGCAAGTCAGAACGGTCGGAGTTTTTGTTCAGAAGAATTTTGTTTCCAAAGATATTTCAATCATATATGACAGATATGTATTACATTATGATATACATGCTTTGGGCAAGTTTGATCAAGATTGGATGACTATATTATATAGCTGCCATAAGAACGATCGACCAAGAAAATTTTTTTTTTGTAGAAAACTTTTTTGTACAACTTATTTTGCTCTGCGTGGAGATGTAAGGTTCGGTTTGCCGAAGTCAGCTGTTTTTTCTGGTTTTAATATTATGCAAAGCACGGAAGATGAAATGAGTACATGCAACTAGTGAGCCATAATTGCAGGCAACGTGTGGTGAAGGGATTGCAACGCTTGGTGGGTAATTCGATAGAAACTAGAAAAACAGCTTGCTACAAAGATAAAGAGCCAGCCTGCCCAGTTACCTGCCGGGTTACTTTGTTAGAACTTAAGATGCAAGTCCATGCAGCATTTGTTTGATCACAGTTTGGGCAGTAAGTGCGCTAGCCTGTTAGCTGGCTGTCAACTACATAAATGTAAACTAATTTGCATCACACACTTGGTTCTATCAGAAGTGCAACCAATTCTGCTGGTACACCAAAAAAAGTAGCGACCTGACTCAACGTTTGGCAGTCGCGTTCCTTTAAGAGCGTGCAAAACGGCGGGGACGTGCTTTTTGGCTTCCTCCATAGCATAAGTAGTAGGCCAACACACCAATGTGCACACTGTTTTGTACAGCAGGGCTCAAAGTTTCATTGTAAGCAAACTTTTGAATACGAGCAACAGCCCGCCCAAAGCAAAGTGTCCATAAATCTATTAAGAATTAAATCGCAAAACTGTCAAATTGACCGCCGTGGTCTTTCTAGTGTCAAATTGTTCACAAATTTTATATAAATTTGACAATTTTTTTGGGTCACTGCAGTTTTAAAGCCACCAGCAGAATAATCGACAATTCAACTAGCGAACAGCTTTATGTCTTCTGAATACTAGGCTTGGACTTTTTGACTATCGATCATAATTATGTTATCTGAGTACTAGGCTTTAAAATTAGAGTGGATGCACGTTTGTTAGATTTTCTCAAGATCCAGTATCGAAATAGGCACCAACGAGTGTGTACGGGGAATGATACATTTATGTATTGTTTAGTCTAAAGGTAAATAATTAAATATTCCCGAGAGTAATTTTTATAAATGTGATTTTGTTTGGTATTGTTCATTTTTCAAAGAGCGGTCACACTTTAAAAATTTTCCTTTGTAAAATCAAGCGATTCTCAATGTTGAGCACAACAATATATGTTGCAATTCTAGTCATTTTACAATTAGCGGTAGGAGAAGAGCAGCTCGTAGATGTAAAAAAAACTCTTGTTTGGGGGCCTGGACTTCGGCCTGACGATATTGTGTTACCTGCACGTTATTTCTTTATCCACGCCATCGACAAGACTGGCAAAAAGTAAACAAATGATTGGTAATTAATGATAACTGATAGTTATATCTAATTATTATTTGTAGGTTTGTGTCCTCTACCTCAATAAACTTTGTAGTAAAAGTTAACGGGCAATCTCCCCACGGAAAATGCCGATCAAATATCAATTACATTGACCGTGGCGATGGATCTGTTATTGTACGCTACACTATCAATGATTGGTGCGAGAACGTTTTGATAAATATTTTGTATAATAATACCGATGTCGCAAAGTCACCTTATTTCATACGGAGCAAAGTGTACTCCGAACGATGTAACTGCCCTCAGGAGCTTAATCTTTGGCTTTTAAATAATGATTGTGCAACATTTACGAATGATAAACAGATATCTTGGGACTTGCATTCATTTAAGCGTGTTAACTTCAGTGCTATCCGAGAAAATCTAATTAAGCGTTATAATGCGCCAGAGAGCATTTCATTATGCCACTATGTGGTCAAAAATCAACAAATTTTTCGAAAGTGCTATGGCAAATATACGGGTTTTAAAATGTTTATGGATTCAACTCTATCAGCATTAACACGTATAGTTTATTTGCCTGACATGGAATTTTACCTAAATCTGGGTGATTGGCCGCTCTCGAGGAAAGGAGGTCAACAACGAACCTCAGGGCCATATCCAATATTTTCATGGTGCGGCAGTGATGACACTTACGATATAACATTACCCACATACGATATTACGGAATCCACTATCGAAAATATGGGACGAGTAATGTTGGATATATTATCTGTACAAAAAAATAATTATCCATGGGAAAGTAAGGACGAAACGGCATTTTTCCGAGGAAGGGACTCGCGGCGGGAACGATTAGATCTGATTGAAATGTCTAGAAAGCATCCAGATAAAATTAACGCATCAATAACAAATTTCTTTTTCTTTCGTAACGAGGAAGCTAATTACGGTCCGAAAGTGCCACACATATCATTTATGGATTTTTTTAAGGTATGCTCCAATAAACGATATATTTTTCAAGTAAATGCTAATACAATAATTTTTAGTACAAGTATCAGTTAAATATTGATGGAGCAGTTGCAGCATATCGTCTACCTTATTTACTTGCTGGTGGATCTTTAGTGTTGAAGCAAGACTCACGCTATTATGAGCATTTTTACAGTAAACTGGTCCCATATAAACACTACGTGCCTATAAGGCGTGATTTAGCTGATGTCATTGATAAAATTAATTGGGCACAACAAAATGATTTTCGTGTAAAAGAAATCGTGTCTGCAGCACGCACATTTGTAGAAGAAAATTTATTACCACAACATATTTATTGTTATCACGTAGTATTATTCAAAGAGTGGAGCAATCGACTTGTAGCGCCCATTGATGTGCAGCCAGGAATGGAAAAGCTTAATACCAATTATAGTTGTTCTTGCAAGGAAAAGCTGTTGCGAGATGAACTTTAAAAATGAAATCATTTAAATGTATGTATTTGCTGACGCCATATTGTTTGTCAACGTTTGGTTGAGGAAGTGCTGCCAATTATCGGTTATTAAAACAAGGCAGATCACTGACAAAAAAGGACTGAAACAGACAACATTTTGTAAAATAAGACAAAAAATCAGGACAACCTTTTTATTTTTCAAAAAACTTATACAATATTTTACCTATCTATATATATAACCAGAAAAAACAGCTAACTTCGGAACACCGAAGCTTACATCTCTTCGCAAAGCAACAGAAAAGTTTTTTAATAAAGTTTTCTGAACAAAACTAATTTTTTGGCCGATTGTACCCATGATAGCTACATGATACATTCATCCAATTTTGATAAAACTTGGTCGAAACATTTATATTACAATGTGATACGTATGTATCTGTCAAATTTGATTGATATATCTTTGAAAACAACAAAGTTTTTTAACAAAGTCAAAAATTTTTTCACCACCCCCAAATCGCAATGTAAACCTTTCTTGCTATCTACCACAAAAACTGATCTACCTCTCGACTTGAAATTTGTTGCATCCCATTCGATAGTGCTCTGAGAACAAAAATGGAGCAAAATCGCGGTCAACAAACCTTCTCAACCACAGAAAAACAAGACCAAAAATCGAAATTTTTGAAGTCTTCTAGCACAAAAGCCAATTAACTTATTGACTTCAAATTTCCGGCTTCCCCTTCCTCATGATCCTAAATTAGCAAAAAAAACAACCGCGATTTAAAAAAATTCAGTACAACCTACAAATTGCAAAAACCAAATTTGCGGCATCTTCTTCAGGGTCCTAGAATCTCGATTAACAAAAATATTCTTTGTCATTAAGTTTTTTAAATTCGCCAAAGGCGGCTTTGAGTATTGAAGTGTATTTGATGCAAGCAAATCCTTTATATAATTCCAAACGAAAACTGAATGGACAACAACGAATTATTTTCAAAAAAAAGCAACTATCAAAAATATTATCAAAAGTCGTGCAAAAATTTTGAACAAGAACAAAAAAAAAAACCAGAAAAAACAGCTAACTTCGGCAAACCGAAGCTTACATCTCATCGCAAAGCAAAATAAGTTGTACAAAAAAGTTTTCTCAAAAACTTCAGTTCTTGGCCGATCATTTCAATGGCAGCTATATAATATAGTCATCCGAGTTTAATAAAACTTGCCCAAAGTATCTTTATTAAAACGTTGTATGTATCTGTCAAATTTGATTATATTATTTTTGAATATGAAAAAGTTCTGATCAAAAACTACTATGGCAGCTAAATGTTACAGATTTCGTGACAAAGTTAATATATCCTTTTCGAGGATATAAATAGAAAATTGTGGAGATGTATGTCTTTTTATTTGATTACAAAATAAAAAAATAATTTGCATTAACACATTAGAATTATCAAGAAAAATAATTTGCAATACATACGGTAGGAAAATTATTTTTTTCTGTTAAAAAAAGACGAGTAATTTTGTTGGTAAAATTGAATGTAATGCATCTGCATAACACCCATAACATCATCTGGAATAGCGGCAACATTGTTACCAGGAGGGAGAACTGCTTATTCAGCACTAAAATTGCAAAAGCATCTGGATTGGGAAAAGTACTTAGCAATGTAAGCTAATTGTATGGGATGAATTCACAATAGCACAGAAGAAATCACTCAAAGCTCTTGATCGAACAATGCAAGACTTACGAGATAACAAACCAGAAAAAACAGCTAACTTCGGCTCACCGAAGTTTATATCTCCTCTCAGTGTTTAATTTATACTTATTTTATTTTATATATATTTTATTTTATTTTTAATAGTGCCTAAAATAAATATGCAATAATCATAGCCTACTATTGTTTGCTTGCTTCAAATAAACTTCATTAACATAAACTTTGTATGGCAGCTATATGATATAGTCATCCGATCTGGCCCGTTCTGACATATGTGCTGCGTGTATCTGTGCCTAGTTCCATCACGATAGCTCAAAAACTGAGCGACTAGTTTGCATATATGTAAATAGACGGACGGACGGACAGACGGACATAGCTAGATCGACTCGGCTGTTGATGCTGATCATGCCAATATATACTTTATAGGGTCTACCAAGCTTCCTTCAATGCTTTACACATTTCATGACAAAGTTAATATATCCTCTTCGAGGAGATAAAAACGATTCGGGAAAATATAAATATTGCCTTCAGGAGATTTTCGACAAACCTTTTTTTTTTTTTTTGATAGAAAATTAAGCTTAAACACATACATATAACAGAAAGTAAAACGTGGAAAACAATATAATGCATTAAGTTAATCCGAGCCCCGGCTTACAGCCGAATCAGCTGTCACCTTTCCTGGTCCAAAAGTTGACTCGAATTCGTTAACTTGTGTTATTATTTCGTTTCGTTGGCACACTGCCGGCCGAATATATTCAGACAACTGAATATGTACGGTATTCATTGCATTCTATACGCATAATAACTGATGAGTAACTTGAATCAGTATAGATAAATCAAGGTAGAGTACGATAGTGAATACAGATTATTTTGTAACTCCCTCCCATTTCCCCTGTGCAAGAAGAGTCTGAGCCAGAGATGGACGCACAACACCTGCATGCCGCAATAAATGCTGCATTTAGACCAGCGTTTTGCGAACCAGCTCGGTGAATTAAATTAACAGATTAGAAACTTAACTGTTGCCGCACCAAAGGTGCAGGCATATGAGCGGATCACAATAGATGCGACTGTGCAATGTCATGACACATGAACCTGAACCTGCAACACTGCTTAACGCAGAGGTCAGAGGTGATGCATTACATGCATTCATCTTAGTCTCAAAAAGCCATCGTTTTCGCAGCTCAGCCAAAGGACCTACATGGAGCGAAGTATGTTTGCTGCTTCATACGCGAAGGCCTTTGAGGAAGGGGCACATGTTGCTGAGGGCAATGAAAACCAGTATCTCTCAAATATTAAGCAAAATAGACACAATGGCAACGAGCGCGTCCAAGTTCGAAACTCACACTTTGTAATAAAACAGGACGCCACTATGGCAGGCTAGCCTTACGCCCAAAAAATTTGCAATACCTCCGACCGGCTGACTGACGCTAGACGCCAACGTAGTTCAGCAAGACTCATAGGTGCAGGCTTATGAAGAAGCGGCCGCAACCGCGGCTGCCGATTAAGAAGAAGAGGAGTACGGGACAGGTGACAGTGACCTGCTAAATTTTTCATTGAACGACAGTTGGTTGGTAGAAAATTAAGAATTTTAATCGACACAGGGGCCGGAAAAAATTATGTAAGGCCCGTAGGGGACCTGAAGAACGTAAAACCCGTTGAATCCCCATTTATCGTGAATTCCATTCACGGTGCAAGTAAAATAGAAAACAAATGCCTGATGCAAATATTTGGCAAAGTTTCGCCATTCTACTGAACACCTTGAGCACGTTCGATGCTATAATAGGCTTTGACCTTCTAACGCAAGCCGGAGTAACGCTGAATCTGTACAAAAATGCCATTATCTACGGCGATTTTTCAGAGCCACTGCAGCACCATAGCAGCTAAACTTCACGCGAATCAGCGACATAATAGTTCCGAATTCGGTAAAAGATAAATTCAGGAAAATGCTACAGAGGAGAATTAAAGTGTTTTTGATCTCTAACGAGGCGCTACCTTTTAACACTTCAGTTGTTGCCACGATACTTACCGATAATCATATTCCGATATTTTCAAGACTATACACATACCCAATGGGAGTCGTCGATTTCATAAATAACGAAATCAAACAATTACTTAGTGACGGCATCATTAGAACATCGCGGTCCATCTACAACAGCCCGGCGTGGGTCGTTGACAAAAAAGGGCTAGACGCCGATGGGGCAAAAAATAAAAGCCTTGCAATCGACTTTGGGAAACTCAATGAACACACTATTTCCGATAGATACCCAATGCCCAGCATCCCTATGATTTTTGCGAATCTAGGCAAAGCCAAATTTTTCAGTACGCTGGACCTAAAATTGGCTATACTGCTAGAAAACCACATTTGCCGTGAACGGCGGGAAATACGAATTTTGCCGACCCTGAAAAAGCCAAAGCTATACGAGAATATGTCGAGCCAAAGAACCTTTTAGCACTGCGCTCATTCTTCGGCCTCGCCAGCTATTATCGGAATTTTATTAAAGATTTCGCATCAATAGTGAAACCATTGTCCGAAATACTGAAAGGGGAAAACGGCACTCTTAGTAAGCATTTATCGAAAAAAACGCAAGTCGAATTCGTCGTTCGAACGTCTGAGAAGCATTCTTGCATCAGAAGATATAATCTTAATGTACCCAGATTTCAACAGACGCTTCATCAGGGGGCATTGGAGCAATGCTATCGCAGGAGGTGAGACCCATAACAATGGTATCTAGAATGCTTAAACAGAGCGAGGCGAACTATGCCACCAATGAAAGATTGCAATTGTGTGGGCCTTAGGCAAATTACAGCACTATCTTTACGGCCCCAGAGAACTAAGTATATTCATCGACCATCAGCCGCTAACGTTTGCGGTGTCAGAAAAAAATACCAACGCCAAGATCAAGACCATAACGCTAAAATTTTTTACAAACCAGAAAAAGAAAGCCTCGTGGCGGACGCCCTATCCTAGACGACCAATTCCAGTCAAATGCGGCCACCGTGCACAGTGAGGCATCATATATGTATATCTTATACTATCGAAACGATAGATAAACCCCTAAATTGTTTCAGAAACCAAATCGTATTAGAAGAGGCAAGCCAGTCTTTGGAAAGGAACTTAATATTATTCGGCAACAAAACTCGCCAAATCATTTAGTTCACAGGTAGAGGCAACCTTCTTGAGACCGTGAAACAGGCCGTGAACCCGAACGTAGTAAACGCTTTACACTGCACTCTGCCTACGCTCGCTAGTCTTCAACACGATATAGTGTCGCAACACGATTTAGCCGCGCAATAAAATGTTTAACAAGTATTACGAGATTATTATTTTCCAAAAATGGCCAAACTGGCTGACTAAGTCTTTAGAAATTGTAAGACCTGTAGTAATGCGAAATACGAGCGGCACCCAAGGAAACAAGAGCTAGGCATAAAGGCCTCTATCCACTTCGCCAAAAAGGATTAATCTTATGTGAATTATTTTGTTATCCACTTTTTGTTTTCTTTTCCATGTATGTGCTTAAACTTAAACAATACATACATTATATTTCTATACATATTATATATTTTGTACCACCAAAAGGTTTTGCATCCCTCAGTCCACCAAAGAGAAGCAAAATATCGCAACAAAAAGAACAAAACAAAACAAAAGCTATTGAGTATGAGCTGAAAGTAAAGTGCACACGCCACAAGGACTCCAGCAAGGATCAGGTCAACTTTGATGACATCTAAAAGAATCACAAGGTCTATTCGGGCCATCTGAAGCTCTCGCCCGTGGCGACCGCCCATTACCGCCTGCTGCCGCAAATCATCCTCGACAGAGGTGTCTGGCAAGGATGCCTACCAGCATCAGTACTGCTTCTCGCCGGGCGTCATTGGGATCTATGAAAGTGAATGCGCCTACGTCAAGGATGCTCCGCTATGACAGCTGCAGCCGCAACGTCACCATGGCACGTGTATGCGATCACTATATCTTCAATGTAGAGTCACTGGGTGCCCTGAAGTCCGAGGTGATATTCGTGGAGGCTGTCAAGGCGTTGTAGAATAAGTGTAGCACGTTTATAGATGAAATCGAGGCTAAATAAGCGTAATTTATTTAGATAATAAAAGAAGTGTATAATAAATAAATAAATATTAATAATTTTGTATCAATATCCAATTTCATTATTTTTATGCCAAGTAAACAAAGCAAAACTTTTTCTGGCTATCGTTCACTTTTTGTTTGGCACCTTTTTGGCGAGGTGGATAGAGGCCTTAACCCCAGTGCCGTCGTATCCAGGCGATATCCTACACATCGACAGGATAAAAACAAATTTTTAACTTGCATCGACAAGTTTTCAAAATTTGCAATAGTTCAACCCCTGACCTCAAGGACAATAAGTGATGTAATGCCTCCCATCCTTCAATTAATAAATTTGTATCCAAAGGTAAGAACCATATTTTGCGACAACGAGGCGGCTTTTAATTCCAATATGATGATGATGTAGTGATTACATTACACTCATTACTAAAATGGACAAGCGGAGCGGTTTCATAGCACCCTGATAGAAAAAGCACGGTGCTTAAAAATCGACAAAGGTGTTAGCGATACCATAGAGCTGGTACTACGTGCCACCGCTGAATACAATAGGGTTAACCCGAACAGACAAAATAGAGTGTTCGAGGTGGGCGAAAAAGTATACGTCAAACACAATAAGAAAATAGGAAATAAATTTTCACCCCTATGTGCCAAAGAAAGAATTTAAGCAGACCTAGGAAATACTTCTTATTAGGGGGAGGGTGATCTACAAGGACATCATTAAATAAGCAAAGGCGATGCGCAAATCAAGCTCGTGTCAAAATGCTATTAAGCAGCACAGATTACTCCCACTCCAAATACATTCCAATAATGGACGGAATATTAGTGTGGGAAGTGTATGGCAAAATTAGACACTCAACCAATATATCAGAGTTTACCATGCCAAAATTAGGCACTCAACCAGTATATCAGTCTTTACCAGCATCATTAATGAGACGGCTAAAATTATTTCCATGTAGAGTAGATAGGAGTTTAGACTTCCCAGGCACAGCCTTAAAAATCGTATCAGGCACTCCGGATGCTGCCGATTTTGTAAAGGTTAGGAGGGCCGGATCATTACTTATGGAATCCAGACAAGTTATGATAAATACCGAAACACAAAAGCAAATTAATAAACTCACCAATGCCATAAATAAAATCTTTAAAGCGAAAGATGCTAATTTTGTAGACACCCCGCACTTGTACGAGGCTTTGCTGGCCAGAAACAGAATGCTGATTACTGAAATTGAAATATCTCGAAAAACAAAAATGTTTGTATGGCAGCTATATGATATAGTCATCCGATCCAGCCCGTTCTGAAATATGTGCTGCGTGCAGCGAAGATAAGTATCATGATAGCTTAAAAACTGAGCGACTTGTTTGCATAGAAACAGACAGACGGACATAGGGACGGGCGGGCTGGCGGACAGACGGACATAGCGACTAGTTTGCATATAAAGAGACGGACGTACATACGGATGGACGGAAGGACGGGCGGACGGACAGACGGACATAGCTAGATCGACTCGGCTGTCGCCAAAGGCGGCTTTGAGTAATTAAGTTTATTTGTAGTTTTTAGCACTGCGAGGAGATGTAAACTTCGGTGTGCCGAAGTTAGCTGTTTTTTCTGGTTTAGTTTTCGATGGACTTAAAGTTGTTACGACAGAAAATTACAGAAATAATTTTCTACACATATCTGGCTTGATGCCCACAAAA
>JBAMCN010000039.1:0-13863 GCA_037075225.1 Dichaetophora lindae
AAAAAAAAAATATTATAAGATATGAATTTAATAACAGCAGCCGTAAATCAAAGCAATTACAAATTAATATCGCCAGTTAATACGATTAACATACTAGCTTTTGGTATGCAATGAGTATAGAATATAATCATTGTTGGTATGTTCTTTTTCCCCGTTGTACGTTTTCAACAAATTTATGTTAATTAACAGTCAAATTTGTATGGGTTAAGTGCTGTTTCCAGGAGAGCGTAAATTTCATGCAACGCAATCCTACATTTTCATTTTGGCCTATATTACATATTTTATTAGTCACAAAAAATCAACTTTTTGCTCCCAACTCAACGAAATTTTAAATTTTGGTAAATTTTCTGGGCAGAATTTTTTTTTTTTAATTTTTTGAATTTTTTGTTTAACCTTTTTGGAGTTGCTTTGAGGTCAAAGGCCATAACTTAGATAAATGGCCATCGAATTCAAAAAACTTTGCACCCAATTTTTTCAATTTTAAGCAATGATAAAAAAGTTATTCGACGTCAAAGTCCAAAAATTTTTTTTTTAGCTTTTTCTTTCGAAAATTTGACTTTAAAAATCAAGGAAAAGTCGAAATAAATTTTGACGGGGAATTGATCTCTTTAGAAAGCTTATATGAATAACTGTGGATAGCAACCTTACTTCGAGCTTTCATTGCTTAAAATAGAAAAATGTATATGAGAGACTTTTGCACAATTGTATAAGCTTTATTTGGGTGCAAAGTTTTTTGAGTGCGATGATGAATTTTTTGTCAGATTAGCGAAGCAAAAGGAAAAAAAACCTTAAAAAAATTCTAAAAAAAAATGGTGCCCCGAATTTTATTTTATTTTTTTAAATAATCTTGAACTCTATCAGAATAAAATATTTTTGGGGAGTTGTATTTTTCTTGTTGCATAGTGTTTTTAATATTATTTATTGATTATCATATTGTACTGTTCATTAGAGTTTCTTTCTTTTCACCTTAATTGCTATTTCACCCGTGAAACTCAAGCATGGCACACAATGCTGTGCAAAACGATCGGCTCTGTTAGCTGGCTGTTAACCGACATTTCCCCGCTGTTAACATGCGGTCCAGGAAACGCAAAAATGAAAAGGGGTGAGCATAAATTTCAAGCGTGAAAAATCGCTGCGGTTTTGCATAGGGAGTTTTCGAGCATAAAATTTACGCACTCCTAAACACAGCAATTAAGTATTTAAATAAATATACATACTAGCTCTAGTATAAATATGCTCTTACTTATAATGCACATTCTACTTGCATATAAAATGTATAACAGAAAACTCGGCAACGAATATAGAACTCACTGGAGACGACAAGACTGCGTTGTTAGGATTAACAGCATACGCTTTTGCTAACAGCGTTTGTCCAATGAGGATTGTGTGAAGTTGATTTAAACGGCGATGCCCTTTTTGAAAGAGTTTACGCAAGTCTCTATTTGCAATTACTTAAGTAATGGAATTATAAATGTCCTTGATCAATTAATTTGCTGCGCCAATGATTTATTTAACCGAAAAATGCAAATTACTCAGGCTCTTACTCAAACTCGAGCTACTCGGTCTACAGCGTATGCTGTTAAATGCTTACAGCGCGATGTTACTGTTGGAGTGGCTCTTGTCGTCTCCAGTAGTTGTATACACTTTGCTTGACTCTTTCAATAAGTTTTTCCACATTTAAGCTAATGGGTTTTCTGTGGTTTTGGTTTGCAATTATGTCATTGGCTTATCTTTATGTGATTACTACATACAAACATATTGTACATACATGTATTCTTAATAAGTATGTATATAATCTTGTTAGGTATGCAATTAATGTTGATATACACATTTGGAGCCGTTAAGTGAAACCCTTTCAAAATGCTGCAGTTACATATTATGTATAGAACGTTAGATGAACATGGTTTTTGGTATTGTTTTTCTTGAAATATTATGCTCCGTTTAAGAAATTTAAATGTGTATTTATAAAGAGTCCATATCGCTCATTTACTAATAAAGTGACATAACTCAAAACACGTGATACTCAAGTTAATGATGCACAAATAATAAACGTGTCAAAGTTTCATAACCATATCTTTTATACGCTGGAGGTAAAAACATTTACATCTTCCCATACACTTTGTATGGCGTTCGAAAACTTTAGACGCGATTATCTCGAAACTCAATTTGTTGAGTTATGTCACTCTTTTACTAAATGAGGGATATGTATGTATATGCATATTGGGCGGGTCAATTTGTTCCTCACATTAAAATCAAAATAATCGTCCACCAGAATCGGACTCTGCTTAATTTTAAGAAAGTTTCACCATGAAACTATGTGTCTAAAATGAATTCTCACCTGGCGCATTGCCGTAAAAATAATAGGTTTCACGTTTACTTTTTAAGGTACTTTTTAAAAAAAGCGAAATGTATAAATGCTATAGACTCGTAATCAATGCATTTGATCATTTGACTATATTTAGTTGAAGACCAAGAGCCGAGTAAGGTTCGTGGGAGGGGGGAACGACCAATTTTGTGGCGCAACTATCAATAAAAAACGCGATATTTAGATTCCGGTTCAGATTGAGTAGAAACTGAGATAATAAATATGAGCATACAGGAAGCTTTTAGTGTACTGTCACATCGATTGTATACCCATTTTATAAAATGAACAATTTTACAGTTAAAATTAAATATAATTCATCTGCACAACACCCGTAGTTTTTCCGTTAAACGTGAGTAACATTACATTAAATAATGCATAATTACTTATATTCTTTGTGAATGACATTAAGAAAATTAAGTTGTATGATCAACTTACCCTCCCTGCTTTTTCAAAACATGACCTTATTTTTATGACGTACGATATTTATCTTGACTTCGCAGAACATCAGATTGAATATCGAGATTTTAAAAACATTGACTATGAACGACTAGGCTTAGAGTTTAACCAATATGATTGGAATCAAGTTTACCACGAGACAAATGTTGACTTTCAAACTGAACGCTTGCAAGCAAGCATTATCAAATTATTTAACTCGACTATCCCTATTAAACGCAAAATAATTAAGTCATATTCGAATCTTTGGTTCAACAACGCCATTAAAAAACTGAGGAGAAAGGAACGCTGCTTTTAATAAATGGAAAAGATATAGAACCCAGGTACACTATGAAATATTTAAATCACTTCGAGCACAAGTCACGGAAACTATAAAAACAGCAAAACGCGTTTACTATAGCTCTTATTTTGACTCCGCTGTGTGCAGTAGACAGAAGTGGAATTGCATAGAGAGACTGGGAATAGGGAAACAAAAGTCTTAGATCGAAATTAATGCCAACTTGAACGAAATCAATCAAAATTTTGTTCAACTACAAATACCTGAAGTGACAAATAATGCGTACCTGAACTCCGTACCTTATAAGAACTGCGATACTGATTTCATGTTTGGTTGTGTTAGTCAATGTGATGTCTTAAAAGCTGTTCTTCGTGTTAAATCAAATGCTGTCGGACTTGACAATCTAGACCCTAAGTTCCTAAAAATTATTCTGCCAAAGATCCTGCCCCACATAGCGCATGTTTTTAATACGGCATTTACAACTTCTTCTTTCCCGGACTCATGGAAATCGGGGAAAATAATACCTATACCCAAAAATAATAACGAATTTAGGCCAATTTCGATACTTCCCTATCTATCCAAGGTATTTGAGCAATTAATGGCCACCCAAATAATCGAATTTATGACTCTGAACCACCTACTCAGTAATAACACTAGTCGACAAGATTTTGTATCCACATAAGCGAGGTATCACATCCTCTGTAAAATGTCCTCCTGATTCCGAGAAAAATAGTAAAAAAAAATTCTTAAGAGCTGTTTTCGAGATATTGGGGTTTTTCATGTTTTTGTGTGGTGGCTTCACTTAAGTGAAATTTTCTGCGTAAGTACACAACCGATTTCAATTTGTTTAACGTGTGCTTAAAGGTAATACAAAACGCTATGTAGTTTGTATGGAGCGAATTTTAATCAGACTTTTAGTTTGGCTGCTATTTGATAGTCAATCGCCGACTTTACTTTTAATTTTGGCAATTTAAAAAAAAAAGCAATTTTCGAGTACAAGTTTCGCATCAAAATCGGCGATTGACTATCAAATAGCAGCCAAACCAAAAGTCTGATTAAAATTCGCTCCATACAAACTAAATAGCGTATTTTATTACCTTTAAGCACACGTTAAACAAATTGAAATTGGTTGTGTACTTACGGAGAAAATCGAACTTAAGTGAAGCCACCACACAAAAACACGAAAAACCCCAATATCTCGAAAATGGTCCCATAAAAATTTTTTTTTTTTATTTCAGATTTAGAATCAGGAGAAAATTTTACTCTAGAAAGTATTTAAAAATGTTCGGGATATAATTATAATCAGTCTGGTTTCAGGAAGTACATAAGCTGTACCACGACCCTTGTAAGTGTTGCTGAGCAAATCCGAAAAGAAAATGACGATAGCAATGTCACCTTTTTAATCCTTCTTGACCATAGTAAAGCGTTTGACTCGGTAAATCACATAATACTTTGTACCAATCTTAATAAAATGTAAAAATTTTTTACATCAGCTACTTGACTTATTGACGCATATCTCAATAATAGAAGACAAGTAGTGGTGTCAAATCGTGAATCGTCGAATGTCTTAAATTTGCACCTGTGGGGATCTGTATTGGGACCTCTCCTTTTTTCAATATACATCAATACAACAATGACCTTCCTAATGTGCTTACTGATTGTAATGTCTATATGTATGCCGATGATGTGCAAATCTATGTTAGTTGTCCTCTGCTTAAGACTGATTAGTGTTTGTAATAATGAACTGTCAAAATTGAGTGTCTGGGCAAAGAGCAATGGACTCTGCCTTAATCCTACAAAATCGTAGTGCTTGGTTATATATAAGAAACCGATTGACACAAACATATCATCTCCGCTTTCGATTGATAATGTGCAAATAAAATATGTTCAACATGGTAAAAATTTAGGATTACTTTTTAATAATACATTAAGTTGGATCAGCCATATAAGACTTGCAATTGGCAAAGTATACGGTCGATTGAAAAAATTATCGGTAACTCGAGAATTTTTGCCAACCAGTATCCGGCTACTGATTGCAAAAACATATCTCTCACCTCAGCTTTTTTATGGAGAGATATTATTTTTTTTTATTTGGGGGAATTGTGACTCAATCAGTGACCAAAAATTGAGAGTTGCGCTTAACAGTATTGCAAGATACATGGCCTCAAGCTTACTGATCATGTATCACAGTATACACATAGGACACATGGCCTCCAGCTTAAAGCATGGATGAATTTTAGATTCTTACTCCTGCTACATAAAGTAATCTACATAAAAGAGCCTCAATATCTTTTTGATAATCTTCGGTTTGCTGTTTCGCGAAGAAACCTCAATCTCATTTGTTATCGATTTAAATTGTTATTGTCAGAATGACAGTTCTTCAACATGTTGTTCGTCTTTGGAATAAATTACCATATGAAATTAAGTCCATTAAATGTGCAACAAAATTTAAAATAACCCTACAAAAACATCTATATAGCGAACAATTTTTAGTTTAAGTTTTTTTGTTTTAGTCTTGGCTCCAAATTCTATAAATATATGTTTTCTCTTATTTTTGTATTCAAACTTGCGACTAGTGCCCTAATTTATATGTGATTCACTTGAAGCACTAGGATAATAATAATAATAAATAAATAAGGACAAGACGAAGAACGAGTCAAATGCAGGCAGAAGAACCAGCACCAAGTCCTTCTACTAGACTACAACAGAGGCAAGTACAAGAGCGTCCATTGGGCAACGCAAGGACAGGCTTGAATCACCGTGTGCAAATTGAACACCAAAGAATAAGATTGTCTCGACAGAGGCGAGTACAACGGCGCCGTTTGCGGAACACAATGGTAGATTTGAATCGCTTAGAAGAAGCTTAGCAACAAAATGAAAGAAAATCAACCTTCAGCAAATCAATCGCTCAACCATCTCGCATATTGATACCACACAGCCGAAGATTACAGTTCTCATCGCTATGTTATCATCGGTGAAATTAATAAGCAGTGCGGTTATTGTGGAGCATTCAAATTCAATGGTGAAACAACAGGAATGTGTTGTGCTGCCGGGAAAGTAAAATTTACAAAGCATGAAGAGCCACCACAGCCATTAAAAACACAAGAATAATATCTGGACCATTCAAAGGAGAAGATGTACCAATACCAATAATACCAATAATTCCATCAGATACACCTTTCCAATTTAAAGGAATACAGTAACCAGTTTAATTAGCACTTGCATTTACAATTAACAAAGCCCAGGGACAAACGATGAATTATTGTTAAATACATTTAAAGACGGACTGCAATGCTCATGGACAATTACGAGAAAATCTGTATATTTGTGCAGAAAATTCGAAAATAAAATATTGTATACAAGCAAGTGCTAACAAAATGAATAAAAACACAATTATTAAATTTATGTATGGAGAGATCAAATTATAAAAATGAAGGTTATGCAGCAAATTTCAAGTTCATGGGTTTTTGAGCTAGATGGACAATTTAATTCATTTTTGTATATAAACTTCTGATGAGAGCCACTGCAACGCGTGGCAAGGTACGCTAGTGATATCTCAATCGACAGGGAATAGATTTCTTTAGATAGTTCATATGAAAAACTGTTTGTGGCAACCTTACTTCGAGCTTTCCGAGAGCTTTAAAAACAAAATTACGGAAAAATACCCGAAAAAACACAAAATTGACATCGAATATCTCCGGAACTATGGTTTTAAATTAATAGGTATGTATGACCGATATCCGCGTATTGTTACATAGTTTAATCGTATGTGAAGCTTCTTAAGCTCGGTGCATTTTTTCTGTGAAAAAAACAATTTGGCTAAAAATTGTGCTAAAAATAACATCTCGCTATAAAACGCTATAACTCGGTCAATTTACCGCCGATTTTGATGAGTGACATCTCAATTGACGAAGAATTAATGTTAAAATACACCCAATGTCTAGTCCCGGGTGTGGCTATTTTTTTTCGACTTTTCCTTGAATTTTAAAGTCAAAATTTCGAAGAAAAAATACCAACAAAAAAACCACATTTTTTAACTTTGGCGTCGTATATCTCCGAAACGACAGCTTAAATTTAAAAACAATGTATGACCGCTATTTGGGTAATTTTATTGATAAGAGTTAGGTGCCAAGTTTTTGAAAATCGGTTGACAATTGGCCAAGTTATGGGGATTTCCGTAAAAATAAAAAAAAATAAAAAAAAATAAAAAAAAATTTGAAAAATTTTCCAAAATCTTTTTCCCCACAGAAAATTTTTTTTTTTTCGATTTTCGTCATCTGGAGCCCCAACTCTACCAGAACTATTATTTTCATCAAAATGGCAAATCTGCTGTTGCATAGTGTTATCAAGCATAGAATCCGATTCTGGTGGACGATTTTTTCGAAAAAAAATTGACCCGCCCTAATAGATATACTCGTAAATAAGTACACATACTAAAGACACAATCCACAACGGCAACTTAAGTTGAACCTCGGCTTACTCTCTAAATCAAAAGTTTGAGAGAGATTTAAGCCATTATTTTCAGGGTTGCTTTGAGGTTATATCGAAAATCTAATCTGGTGGTAAAACGTATTTCGGATTCAGCAACCCCAGATACAGAGGTATACAGATACATACCCCCAGGTCAAAACCATTAAGTTATGTGTGACTGTGTTATTAATACTATTATTATAAATTGTAGGAGTTATATTTACTTCAGTTCAGTATGCCGGGATTAGGAATCGGGTCACTTAACACATTTTTTATGTAGCAGAGCGCCATTTTATTTATTCACATCTTTTATTTTCAGCAACAACAACATTTGTAGATATTGAACTTTAAACCCTGGTAGTTGAATAAACTTTACAAAATGGTAGTTGGTTAAAAACAATAATTTCGGATATTATTTACCACATACAATAAGTTGACTTATATTTGTTAAATTTAAAGGCTTTCCGTTTTGAATAGTTACTTGAACCTGGTTTTTTATAGTATTTTCAACGATAATATAATGTGAATTACAATAATTTCTTGCTTTCATTTGAAGCTGGTATTGTAAATATAATTATAGGTAATTATAGTTAATATACTTAAATACCCATGGTGTATATAGTTATATAGCTAATTCACTTGTATATATGTGAATGTTTTTACATACAAGCATTACTTCTTTCACTAATTACAGTATTTACCTTTTTAATACTCTTACTTGTTGGTATTAAAAAAAGAAACATATTGATCCACATTGTAAACAAATACACACACATTCAATCAAGTAAGAATTTTTTTGCAATTTGCAATAAAGATTTATACATTCATACATATACATACATAAAGATATACATACATACATTACATATATTAATATTAATTTTACAATTAAAATTTTTTTTAGGTTAGGTTCTCGGTAAGCTTGCTTTTATATTTATTATTTATTTTATTTGTAATTTGCCAAAAAACTTAGTAGAGCTTACGTACTTAAAAAAAATTTATCATTTGTCTCAAGTCTTTGTTTTTCTTCAGTAAGCGTTTAATTTTTTGGTTTCTTGTTTTTGATCTGTTACGTTTGTTTGTTTGTCTTGGTTTGTGTTTTTGAGTCCTAATGGTACATAATATTTATAAAAATCCAACTTCTACTCTCTAATAATATTTGATGCAAATGTTGAACGCTGCGACTAAGACCCAATTTAAATTTTCATACTTAGGGCCCTTTTCTTGACTTCACGTAATGCCGATTTGTAGACAGACTGCATGGTAATGATAACCGTCCTATACAACGGTACCACAGAAATCTCTTCCAACCAGATTTCAACCAAAGTCAAAATTTAGGTTCCACAGAAAACATATTGATTTCAACTTTCGGACTTTTGTTCGGAGTGTTCAAAAGATTAAAAAACTAGTAGCAAACTTGACTATGGTTGAAATTCGGTGGGAGGAGATTTCTGTGGTACCGCTGTATAAGACGATTATCCTCAACATGTAGTCTGTCCTCTGGTTAGCGTAATGTAGAGATAGGCGCGGGCCTTAATTTCAAGGCCCGGCCCGCACTAAACCCGCAGCACATACATATCTTAAGGCCCGGCCCAGCTCGCAAATAAAGTGACCATTCATAACATTCGAAAAAAAAGCGTGGATGTATGTATTAAATATTTTTATGTAGAAATATTGGCATACATCAGTTTTGGTTTTTCAGCCTGGTTCGCCTTTCATTTAGAATTTATCCAACCTGCCGGCCGCACGAAAAAGCGCGTTTTTGGATTTTTTGGCCCGAAGCCCGCAAATATCGACTGAGGCCCGCGGGGCCCCAGGCCCGGCCCGGACCGTGCCCATCTCTAGCTTAATGTGAAAACGGGCCTAAAAAGGGTTTATGTACACATAAATACTTATATATGTACGTTTGATCATAGGTAATACTTTTAGAAAATGTTTTCGATTTTTTATTTGGTCTGTGCAAACCTTGTTTGTTCTTTAGTGGGGTGAATGGAAGAGTTAACAATATCAACTTCAATTTGGATTTGGTTATAAAATTATTGTTTAGATTTTTGTTTTAATTATATGCCCCACATCCACAAAACAAAATGGAGGCATGTTAATTGTTGTGTTGCCAGGGCTTGGGCGCCTTCGAGCGGTGGGTTAGAAAATACGCATGTACAACATATACACACACTAACATACTTACATATATACACACACACTCAATCCCATGCGAATAAATATACATATATATATGTATATATATATATATATATATAAATTTATATATATATAGTTCATGCTGCAATAGCCTTGTAAGTTTTAGTAAAACTAGCCATCGCTTCTGCAAACTTGCCCATAAATCATTAAATTAATTATTGTTTTAAAATATTTTTAAGCTAGTAAGTTCCTATCCTACCCAGCCAGCATGTATTGAGAATCGCCCTTGTAAGTGTTTGTTGACTTAGTGACGCCTGCCGCTGCTACCACTGGCGCAGCCACCGTCACTGCTGCCGCTGGCGCCATCGGCAGCCCATCGCTTGCGTCTCGCTTCCTTGGCCGCCTGCATTTGGGCAGCCACGCGGCTGGTGCTGGGCGCCATGTCAAAACTGGAGTACAGTTCCACTTCATCGTCGGTGGCATCGCGCGACGACTCCTGCAGCTGCTGTTGCAACTGCTTTTGCTCCTGTTGCTCGAGCGCAACGGCAACAGATGCCATTGCATACGCACGCGCATCCAGCTGAAGGTGAACGCCGCTAATTGCGCCCACGTGGCCGGTGGGTGTGGTCAGGCCGCTGGCATAGTCCGGCGTGTATACAGTGCTGATTGCAGTGGTTGCGGCAGTGGACAGGTTAAGCGCTAGCGGCTGTTGCTCCAAATCGAAGCTCACATTCTTACTGTCTCATCCACCCCGATGAACTTGCACGGTAGCATCGGCAGAGTCCTGCTGCCGCAGCTGTTGTCGATATGCATCTAGCTCGGGCATACGGTACGTGCCCAGATTCACTTGCACCATAAGCGTTTCCATAATGCGCTCGTTCTTCATGGACTTGGAGGGCAACACAACGGTGAGTAGCTCGCTGGGCGATATGCGGCACAGATTTAGATCACGAGTCAGTCGCTCCATTATGCACTCAAATTCGAATTGCGTGTCCTTGTTGGGATGGTTCTTAAGCTTGGCCACCTTGTGCTGTGCCCAAGCAAGCATCGCCTCAAATTTGCGTATCTCCGGCGTCTGCAACTCCCGGCACATGATCATCTGTACCATGGATTCGGACAAGTGCAGATACTCGGGACATTTAAATAATGAATGTGCCTTGCTCTCCACGAATGAAAGTATCATGTTGACCAACTCTGAGGCGGATGTGTAGCGCCAGTAGTAGTTCTCCAGCGAGATCAGCATCGGACAGACGACCTCAATGCGCAGAAATTGCTTGCAGTGATGGAAACAGGCCTGTAACAGCTCTGGCAAATCGTAGTGCTCCGCAGCACAGAGGAGACCTGTGAAGACAAACGATTAGATATTTGTTTCACTTGGATCCAGGGACTAAAACGATTACAATTCTTTAAATAAATATTACAAAATTTTCGATTTTTAAAATACAAATAAAATTTGAGACTTATTTTTAATTTTTATAATTATAATCAAAAATAAGACTTATTTATGATTTTTATTATGAAACTCAAAAATAAGTTTTAAATTTGATTTTTATTTTAAAATCAAAAATAAACCAGAAAAAACGGCTAACTTCGACACACCGAAGCGTACATTTTCTCGCAGTGATAACCCTTAATCTATACAGGTATCTATGCAGCTCTGACATAGATTTGAATTTGAATTGAAATTTCGATAACAGTGTTGGCTAATGTCACGAAAAGTGTTGACTTATAGGAGCTATAATATATAGAAAACCGATCTTAATGCAAATTGGCCAAAGCATGTACTATATATCGTAATGCAATAAATAATTGCCAAATTTGGTTGATATATACCTTAAAAGAAAAAAGTTGTGAACAAAAACTCATTTAGAAACCGATATATTTCATGGCAGCTTTATGATGTAGTCATCCGATTGGCCCCATTCTGACTTATGTGCTGCGTGCAGCGAGACTAAGGATCTTCGCCAAATTTCATCAAGATAGCTCAAAAACTGAGGGACTAGGTTGCATAAAAACACACAGACGGACGGCGAACAGACGGACATAGCTAGATCGACTCGGCTGTTGATAAAAATTGAAATTAAATATTTTTGCAACCAGTTGTGGCATTATAAAGATTTAAGCATATTCATGATCAGTGACTCAACATTTTCGTATGATGCATCACATGTCCTTCAATGATGATCTTTCAGGATTTTTTTTCTTGCATACTCTGTTGCGCTACTGTTAGTAACGTAGCTCATAGTGTTAAGAAACAGCCATTTGTGTTAACATTACATTAAAGGAAGAGACCAGGAACAAGCTCCAATGAGCGGAATGAGTTCTAGCGTGGAAGAGAAAGAGGCAAGACGCAATAGTATAAAATATAAAAATATATAGCCTTCACAACTTCCCTTCAGCCAAAATACTGGCAGAGTTGCGACACAATGCTGGTACAATTTGCCAGTCGACTGGAACATTACTGGTACAGGCCCATGTAAATCAGGGGATTATTTGTTTGGCGATGTCACAAAATTTGACAATCATTTGTGCCAGTACTGTGGCGCAACTGTGCCATTCAAATGTGTTTTTTGCCTGGATTTCCCATAATAAAATACTATTAACTACTATTTCTTTATTCATCCACATAAATAATTATTCATTATGCATACATATTCGGTACATATTATCTTGATATGTATACTTAAATAAATTAATTTGTAAACTCCTTGTTGGCTGATGTTTGCTGTTTATGTATCGGCTGCTGCGCGGTGAGGCTACGAAAATAAAAGGAATATTAGTCGGATGAACATATTTCTCTTTCGACATTAAATCAAATATAATTGATGGAAATAATATGAAATGGCTTGTACTTACCGCTTTACTTGTAACATAAACTCCAACTTTAAATGTGTAATCTCTAAAAACAGGCATAAACTTACTTCAATCATGCACGAAAAAAGACTGAAGCCCATAAGAAAATGGTAGCTTCCCTTCTGTCGCAGCGTGTACATACATATGTATGAAATTACACCGAACCACATATACTCGTTAACAAAGTTCAATGTTGAAAATGTTATTATAGGCTGTAAATATGTTTATTATTGATGGGTTATTTGAGCTAAATCAATAAAAATATTAAATTTATATAAAAAAGCTGGTTAAGTGGAAGGAAAAACCGAAAATTAACATAGCGCTTAGCTAAAAAACAGCAAGGGTATTTCATCGCTAACATTGACGCATGTTTTTTTATATCCTCGCAGATGATATATTAACTTTGTCATGAAATGTGTAACGCATTGAAGGAGGCTTGGTAGACCCCATAAAATATATATTGGCATGATCAGGATCAACAGCCGAGTAAATCTAGCTATGTCCGTCTGTCCGTCCGTCTGTCCGTCCGTCTCTTTCTATGCAAACTAGTAGCTCAGTTTTTGAGCTATCGTGATGAAACTTGGCACAGATACTTATTTTCGCTGTACGCAGCACATATGTCAGAACGGGCCAGATCGGATGACTATATCATATAGCTGCCATACAAACCGTTAAAGTTTATGTTCAGAACATTTTTGTTTTTCGAGATATTTCAATCAAATTAAATAGTTACATATTACATTATGATATACTTGGTTTGGCCAAGTTTCATTCAGATCAGATAAATATATCATATATATATATTATATCATATAGGAATCATTATTGTTCTAAATTACGCCAAAAGTTTATTTGAAGCAAAGAAGTATATTTTAAGCACTGCGAGGAGATGTAAACTTCGGTGTGGCGAAGTTAGCTGTTTTTTCTAGTTTCTGTTTCTGGCGGGTCGTGCGAGCGCACACAGATTGATTTCGTTGTAAAATTTAAGTACGTTCGCCAGGCTGTCAGTGAAATGTCCTGGGTTCAAATCACAAGAATATTTATAGTTTATTGTGATGCTGAGATCAGATGGGCGTTGCGAAATTATTTGGGGTGTCCGCTTCGTAAGAGGACGCGTAGCTTTGTTTTGTTGGCAAACAATTTTGTTCATGAGATATTGCCAAGAAACTGAACAAGGACCTCAAAAACACGGTTTTCGCGAATATCTCAAAAACGGTGCTTAAGAAAAAAAAAACGGTTGCCATTTTCGTGTTCTCCGACCCCAAATTACTATAATAGACACTTTTTTACGGAGGTTCATTTT
>JBAMCN010000040.1:0-13835 GCA_037075225.1 Dichaetophora lindae
CCATGCAAATGTTTCAGATTCAATTGATTGTTGTTCCACGTGTGTGTGGTCGGCATCATTGACTTTGGTTTGAGATAAGCCCGGATAAATGCGAGGGTCGAACAAATCGAGTAGAGTGGCTATTGTTGAATGGCAAAATGGCAAAAGGTAAGCTCTGGGAATTCCGTATCTTGGCGAATCGAATGTAGTGGGAATAGAAACCACAAACTGTTTAAGCTGCTCTCTTTAAAGCCAACAACAACTCTACAGCAGCAATTGTGGCCATAAAAAATATTATCAATTAATAATACTCAATGTCAAAGTATGACACTTAATGCCGCACAGATTGCAAAATAAATTTGGCTAAAATGAAAACAGCCATTTCGATGGCCATTACAGCCACATGGCAAAGTTGAAACAAGTTTATCAAGAACCATTTCGCTGCCGGGCAGTGCGCCGCGCAAATGAAATCGCCAACTAGTGCTTCCAGTTGAATGTTTGCGCAAGGGGCGCTGTGCAGCGGGAGGGACACTCTTCGTAAGTGGGGGGGCAGTGAGAAGCAGTGCAAATGACTTCATTAGTTTAATTGCTAACATTATTATATTGCACCCAAAAGAGTTGCACTTGAATGCAGCGCCGAACTGATGACCTGAAGAACTGCGCAACCAGCCACGCAGAAGAAGAGGGAAAAAATAACGGGGAAGAAAAAAACTCAACTTCAGTTCAGTCATTTAGCAAACGTTTCTTGTCTGCCAACAAAACAACAATTGTTGCCAAGCCAAAAAGGATAATGAGGCAAAAGGCAAATGCAAGCAAGAGAAAATAAAAAAAGAGTGTGAAAACACAGCCACGTTTGCTCTTCGTACCACTTTTTCCTCGCCTCTCATCTTCCGCCGCTGCATAAAATGGCTAAATTATGCAGTAGAAAAAAGGGAGTAGAAAAGAAATCTTTGCCAGCTGCCAAAATGCCAAAGCGGTTAAGTGAACAACGCGAGCACGGACTTGTGCAGCTGCCAGAGCTTTAACAATTCTCTTATAATAATAAAGTTAATCAACATGTTGCGAGCACTTACTTAAGCATAAACAAGTGCAGAGCATGTTGCCTCATTATTTAGCCAGAAATAAAGTGCCCGCTATGGGAGCTCACTTGGGAAGCACTTTTACTAGTGTTTATTTTAAAACATAAAAATATACAATTGTGCCAACGCCAATTAGCGCAGCTCTTCTTTTGCATAAAATTATAAGCCACTCACCTGTAACGCAGCGGCCAAAGTGCGAGTGAAACATCAACAAAGAGAGCACCACAAGATTTGTCACCTGCACAAAACAAAAACAACAAAAATAGATCGCTCTCCAACAACAACAACACTGATCGTCGCCCAAAGGCATCACTCAGCAAGAGTGCGAGTGAAACATCAACAAAGAGAGCACCACGAAATTGCATCGCTCTCCAACAACAACACTGATCAGCGCCCAAAGGCATCACTCAGCAAGAGTGCGAGTGAAATGGCAGCAAGGGGCTGCATGTCTTGACACGCAATGCAAGCTCAGCTTTTTTTTCACACACAATGAAAAACGCATTTAAAGTTAATTTTATTCAATGAAAACCCTTGTAAAATCAAAGTATCTCACTAATAACTATTTTAATACACATTTTAAGAAGATCGACGCGTTTTAAATACCGTTTATTTAAATATTTGCCTTGGGGCTGACCGAGCCAGCAGGCGCGTGGATTGTGACTGATCACAAAGCCGAGGATCGTGTGTGGCTCGTCTTCGTTCGGCAATGCATTCGTAAGCTTTTGTGGGCGCCGTCGGCTGCTGGCTGTTGTTGTTGCTCAGAGGGATTTTGAATATTAAACGATTTATGTGCAGCAAGAGCAGCTTAGTCGGGCTGTGGTGGGTGGTGGGGGAGGGAGGTGCGATGCCGCTCTCAGGCACTTAGCAGCGCTACGCTTCACACATTCGGTATTGAGTAACATTATGAGAGTTTTGCTTTTTCACACATTTTTCTTAGCACACCAACTTTGAACATAATGCCATATTGGCTCCTCACCTCTTTACGCCCCCTGCCTGGCCGCACTTCAGCCTTTATTTCCATGCCTGAGCACCACCTAGCGGCGCAACTTGGCCCATTAAAGAATGCATCAGAGAAGCGGAAATTGCCTTTTATCCGACGCCTTTTTCCCCAGCTGCAAGTTTGTCGGTTTCATATTGAAAATTAGCTGCTCAGATATTAATGTGAAAATTGCATTTTGCAGTGAAGCGCATCCATCAGGTGAAATGCGAGCAGCTGAAGATTATAAGGTGCGAAGAAGGACGACATAAAAAGTAAGTAAAAATTGTTAAGGCAGCGCTCTTCAATCTAAACTTTTCCTTTAATTAAAATTTCAGTTAACTTTAATTTGTGCTTTAATGGCTTAAAAACTAATAAAAAAGGACTCCAAGCAAAAAGCTTCAATGGAAAATAATTATTTTTCATTAATATTGCCGGCCAGCCGAGCGGACAGACATTTCTTACACCTGTTATGGCCACAGTTGCCGCCAACTGACAAAGCCAAAATAAAGTTGGTCGAGGGCACACAACACAACAAAAAGGGAGAAATCAAATAAAGAAAAACACGCTGCCGAGAGAAAATTAGAAAATACATTTTTCAGCATTAAAAACTGTTCGACGTGCGGAGATTGCGGTAATTTCGCTTAACAGTTAGTTGCTGCCACACACAGAGTGGCCGGGAATGTTTCGACACATGCAGCAGCGCCATTCAAACACACCTGCCACAAGGGGGTGGTCCTAACCGTAGGGGCGGCGCCAAGTGTCGAGAGTGCAGGCCAACCGTCGGATGGGACACGAGGACTGAGGCCAGCAGCTGGCACTTGACAGGAGCAGCAACTCGAGAGCCAACGTTGAACATTTTCGTACTGCCAGCTAACCCACCCACACCCCCCACACACATGAAACATTTTCACAGAGAGTGCAGAGTAAATGTGTTACTAAAACAATTTGAAATAAGATACTTTGTAAAAGCTGCAGAGCACAAAGAAAAAAGACAAATACATAATTGAATATTATTACAAAAGTAAATGTAAATGCGAGAGAGTGAGAAAATTTTCCTGGTATCTGCAGAATATTATCGTTAATGGTATTATTTAATTTAAGTAATTTGTATTATTTATTTATTTTATTTTATTTATTTATTTTTATTTAACGTCACACAAATTAAAATATATATTAAAATTAAAATAAAAATAAATTTAAAATTATGAAATTAAATTAAAAAATTAAGCTTAATTCTGGGGAAAAATTATATTATAATAACTCACGAATTATTTCAAGTACAGCCCATCCCAAGCACTACAGCGCAGTACTTATGGCCCAAAGTGATAAAAAAAAGAAAGAGAAAGAAGCGACTCAACAAGATGTCTTAATGTATTTTAGCGCCTGCGGCACACACATTAAAAACCACATGAAGAATGTGAGGGAAAATGCCTGAAGCGAGAGTAAAATGCTGAAATGTGGTCGTCTCATGCCGCGGCAAGGTCCTCGCTGGTGTTGGCCAGCTGCCTGGGTTCGCACGCTGCTTGGCTTAAGCGTCGTGTGCGATACGATGCCTAAACGTGGCGCCAATCCGACTGAAATTGACTTTTCGTAATGCGCATTACAATTACGCAAAGCGTGAAATCGCCAATGTGACAAATCAGCCAACAAACAAAGGCGGCAACAAAGGCAGCGGCATTAGGGCCATCCTTAGCCGTTAAATGCAAACCTGTGCGAGCATGAATCATAAATATTTTAAGCCGCCGCACAAAGTCAACAACAATGCCTCGGTATGTGTGTGTGTATTGGTTAAATGCATTCGCAAGGAGGCAGCTCTCGATAAGCTTGCGTGCTTATGGCCCTGTCTGTTGGCATTTTGTTTAATTATGAAATTTTACAGCGCTTAAGCGGTAATGCGAGCTGCCAAGCAATGACTTTCAATGGTGGCGCTTAGAGGCCCTGAAAAGTAGGCAACGGAAAATGTGTGTGCGTAACACAGGTTGCACGGTGCGTATGCGTGACTTTTAATGCTCACCGCATTAACCGAGTCAACTGCCGTAATGGAAATTTAAACCTTGGACATTGCGACTAAGCGGCTTTGCATTGCAGTCATGACCCGCAGCGCCATTGCATGACCAGCGGCGATTTGTCCAATTATAAGGACCCTTCCGCATAAACAGGACTTAATAGCTAATATGAGCGATTTGCACTTGAGATAAGAGCGCGTTTTTGGTTTCGTGTGTCAATAAACACGTGCTGCTAAATTTTCCGGACAGGAGCGCATCGAGGGTACAAACAAATATTTATTTTGTTCAAATTTGATGTCACACATTTTTATTTTAATTTTGACAATTATTCAATAATTTATGTTATTTTAATTTATGTTATTTTATTTGTATTTTAATTTTTTTATTTTTTTAATTATTTAATATGAAATCTTTAATATATTATTTTTTAAAATTATTTTCATTTTTTTTTTATTATTTAATGAAAATGAAAAATATGGCATAAAATATTTTTCAAGGACCTCCTTAACCAGGTGGCGGTCCTGCCTTGAATGTTAACAACTTGATTGCCCTATTTGCTTATTAGTCAAAAAATGTGAAGCAGGTGTTGGAATGGACCGCATGCAAGGCATGAGTGGTATGCGCTTTGCGCGTGGCGCCATTTCAGTTGCGAATCGACAATCGTCTCATTAAAATGAACAATCAGACAGCTGAGCTTATACTCAACCACTGGCAGACGGCACCGTTCTACGCACCAGAGTCCGTGGGACCCAATGGAACAGTGAAGACCTATCCGCAGCTGATTGATCCCAACTTCATCATCGACGTGGTGAACAGCATCGATGAAGTTAGGCCGCTCAAGAACTTTATCCTCTACTTATCGGAGAAACTTAATGTTAATACTCCAGCGGGCGTCGAGTACTTTCGCAAGTTCTGGGCCAAGTTTCCGCTCAAGCCGAGGATATTCGTGCGACGGTACAACGACACCGATCAGAAGATGAAGAACGTCATCAGCTCACCCACGCTGGTGATGATCTACACAACAGATCGCAACGATCCCATAATGGAAGTGGCCGCAGAGAGTCTTAAAGGTTTGCGCTGGCTGAAAACGCTCTTTCTGTTGTATCCACGACTACCGAGTTCCGCGTACTATCAGAATCAGAATACTTTTAGCCACTTCTGGGACCACGTGCAGGATGTGCTGCTTTGGTCCTGGCAGAAGCAGTTTACCAGCACGATTCTACTGACGATCAAGAGAAATGTCTACCAACTGACGCCGTATCCCACAATCAGCATCATCAACATGACGGACAAGTGGAGTGTACGCGACTTCTTCGTACCCTACCCCAGAGACATGGAGGGCTACGTCATCTACACGCCAGTACTGGAAGACATGGCGCGTGCGTTCAGAGGAGAGGACGGCCACACCATCTACGGCACCACTGCCAAACTGTTTCTGGGCTTCGTCGAGTATGTGAATGCCACGTTCAATGACACCAGCGACACTATACCCATGAAGTACCTGGATGTGCCCTACCTGCTCAAGCTGGTGACTGTTGACGGCATCTACGAGACCCTGATACACTCCTTTACCGATCTGATTGGCGACAAGTCCAGCAGCATCAGCTATCCCATCGAAATCAACGACTGGTGCATCATTGTGCCCTATCTGAACCTCAGCTGGGAGAACCTCTACTTAGTCAGGGCCCTGAGCTCAACAGTTTGGCAAATGTCTCTCTTTACGATCGTCTACATGACTCTCGGCATCTGGTTGTGCTCGCAGCGACGCCTGCGCGATGTGAGCGCCGCCGGGCTGCAGAGCTTCTGCAGCTTGCTGAATATTCCATCCCAATCCATTCTCAACAGGCAAACGTTTCAGATGCGCTGCATGTATGTCTTGCTCGCCATGTTGGGCCTGGTCTTCTCCAACATGTACACCTGCAAGATGACCAGCTATTTCACATTGAAGCCACCTGTGGCTCAGATCGAAACCATGGAGGATATCATTGCCGTAAATCTTCGCATCATGGTCCAGGGATACGAGTATCAGTACCTGGCCAATAGACCGGAAATATTTACGCCGCGCTTCTTGCAACAACTGGACGTGGTGGACGCGGAGGTGATGCAGAACCACAGGGAAGCGCTCAATGCCAGCTTTGGCTACATGGCCGCCAGTGATCGCTGGGAGTTTATACAAATGCATCAGCAGCATCTGTCCGTGCCTGTGTTTAAGATCACCAAGATATGCTCCGGTCCCTTCTACCACGTTTTCCCCCTGTACAAGGACTCGCATCTGCGTTTGCCCATGCAGGAGTTCATCGGGATTGCTCACGAAACCGGTCTCGTTCACTACTGGAAGCGCGAGGCCTACCGGGAGACCCTCAACATGCATCTCGTACACGTGACCAATCCCACTTCGGAACCGCTCCCCCTGAACATGAACTTTTTTCTACTCTTGATTGGCATTTGGCATATGATGATTACGCTCTCGGTTGTGGCTTTTATCATTGAGCTGAAATGGACGGCACGTAAGGAAAAAAGGGCGAGGAAAAATAAGCACAAGCTTTAGAATACTTCATTAATTTTTAAAATATTTATGTATCTTATCTACCGTAAATAAATGTTGTCTTAGCATTCTCTTACCCCAAGCTCTAGCTCTACCTTTTTTATGGCTGGCCGAATATCAAATGAGCTCCAATTCAATCTTAATTCAAGAGCTAACAGCTTTTCAGCTTTTCGTGCCTTTTAATGTCTGTTTGCAGTGTCCCCCGCAATAATTACAATTAGAGCCTGCCAGGTCTACCAACTGAGATTAATTACGGCCTTTGCATGACCAGCTGCGATTTGTCCCATTTTATAGACCTCTAAACTCCAACTGAGATAAATGAGATTTGCTTAAATGGATTGATAAAAACACAAACGAGATTGCAAATTTTATTATTCAGGAGCGGCCTGTAAATTTCTTTAATTCTGTGAGAGTAGCCTGTGGCGCTCCTGGACGGTTGGCAGCCAACGAGTAAATGTTTCAACTGGGCCACTGATGCTTAGCGAAACTTTCACTTCAGTTGCAAATCGACCGCCGTTTCATTAAGATGGACAACCAGACAGCTGAGCTTATTCTGAACAACTGGGCCGCAGGTGCCTTTTACCCAACGGAGTCCGTTGGACCCAATGGCACAGTGAAGACGTCCATACAGCTGATCGACCACAGTTTCATGATCAATCTCATTTATGAGTTGGATGACCTGATACAATTTAAGAACTTTATCATGTACCTATCGGAGAAACTGAACATGAATAGTCCCACTGGCGTCGAGTTCTTTCGCAGATTCTATGCAAAGTTTCCACTTATACCGAGGATATTTGTGAGGCGCTACAACAGCACCGACCGTTTGATGAAGGACGTCATTAACTCACCAACGCTGGTGATGATCTACACGACAGATCGCAATGACCCAATAATGGATGTGGCTGCGGAGAGTTTAAGGGGCTTGCGCTGGCTGCGAACCATTTTTCTGCTGCATCCCCGACTGCCCAGTTCCGAATACTATGAGAACATGAAGTCCTTCTTGCACTTCTGGAACATGGTGCAGGATGTCTTGCTCTGGGCCTGGCAAAAGCAGTTCACCAGCACGCTGCTCCTCACGATCAAGAAGAATGTTTACCAACTGGAGCCGTATCCCACAATCAGCATCATCAACATGACGGGCAAATGGGACATCGATGACTTCTTCATTCCCTATCCCAGGGACATGGAGGGCTATGTCATCAACACACCCGTCTTGAATGACATGTCGCGCGTCTTCAAAATGGCGGACAACAAGACAATCACTGGCACCAGCGCCAAACTGTTTCTGGGCTTCGTTGACTACATCAATGGCACCCTAAACGACACCAGCGACACGGTGCCCATGACGTACCTGGATGTGCCCTACCTGCTCAAGCTGGTGACGGTTGATGGCGTGTACGAGACCCTGATCCACTCCTTCACCGATCTGATAGGCGACAAGTCGACCAGCATCAGCTACCCGATTGAGATCAACGACTGGTGCATCGTTGTGCCCTATCGCAACGACTCCCTCCAGCACCTCTACTTGCGCAATGCTCTCAGCTCCACTGTCTGGTACCTGGCCCTGCTTGGCATGCTCTACACGGCTCTGGCCGTCTGGTTGTTCTCCCACCGGCGACTGCGCGACGTCAGCGCCGCCCTGCTGCAGAGTCTGTGCAGCATTCTCAGCATTCCGCCGCAGTCCATTCTGAACAGGAACACGCTGCAGATGCGCTTCCTGTACGTGCTGCTCTTCGTGCTGGGCCTCGTCTTCTCCAACATGTACACCTGCAAGATGGCCAGCTATTTGACGCTATCGCCGGCAGTTCAGCAGATCGAGACCCTGCACGACATCATCGACGCCGATCTGCGCATCATGGTCCAGGGCTATGAGTATGATTACCTGGCCAAGACTCCACAACTGTCCAAGCCGCGTTTCCTGAAGCAGCTGGTCGTGGTGGATGCGGAGGTGATGCAGAACCATCGCGAGATGATGGACTCCAACTACGGCTACATGGCCGCCACAGATCGCTGGGAGTTCATCCAAATGCATCAGCAGCATCTGGACGTGCCCATCTTTAGGATAACCAGGATTTGCTCGGGTCCCTTCTACCACGTCTTTCCCCTCTACATAGACTCCCATCTGCGCTTGCCCATGCAGGAGTTCATCATGATTGCCCACGAGTCGGGCCTGAGGCAGCACTGGAAGCGGGAGACCTTTTGGGATACCCTGCGCATGGGCCACCTACACTTGGGCAGTGAGGATGAGGACCCAGCGCCGTTGGGCATCGACTTCTTCAGGACCATGGTGGGCATTTGGTACCTGGGAATCTGCATCGCCGGCCTGGTTTTCATCATCGAGGTCAAGTGGCATGCAACGCGTCGCCCAAGCAAGAAGCCATTAAAGCGGCCGATTAGAAAGTGAGCTGCATTTTAATCAATCAAAATCAATTTTCATGTCGTGTTTACTCAAAAATAATTTGCAAGCCTCGAGAGCAAACAGATGCAGTGAATGCAATCAGCAAATAAAAGCCAACCGCTGTTTATATTTATTTAAAAATTGATTACACACAAAGCACTTGCTTTAAAATGAAAGAAGTTTTAAATGGGACTTTTATTAACATATTTAAAATAAAATTTTAAAAAAACTATGCTGGAAATATATTTATTTATTTATTTATTAACCGACTCAAAGCAGAAAAATGAATTAATTAAAGGAAAATTTAATTGAAATAAAACTTGAAAAAAATTTAATTAAATTTTATATATTTTTTTAAAGCGATCAAAAAATTCAAATTTAGATTTCCATTTTAGTTGCAATACGGAGAAGCATAAATTTTAATTAATTAATATTATTAAAAAATTGAGACTTTTATTTCCTTGCCGAATATTAAGTATGGATCCAAAGCAGCTCCAAGGCGAAGACGAGAGCAGCCACAACCGACATGACGAGGAGCAGGACGAAGGCGACTGCCAGGTGCTGCAGCCCCGCGGAGGTGTAGTCCGTGTTCTCGTTCAGGTTGTGCACGAGACCCGCCTGCAGGGCCGCACCAAAGCTGATCCTCGTGTAGTAGTTGAGCAGCCCAGAGGAGTGCACCCTGAACGTGTAGTACTCGAGATCGCGCCAGAGGGACGAGTCCTTCTGAATGGGATAGGCCAGGTGGAAGGAGCCAAAGCAAATGTCGCTGAACTTGAACTCGCGCTGCTTCAGATGCCGCTGCTGCTCGTTGAGGAACTGCCAGCTGTCCTCCGTGACGAAGTAGGCAAAGGACCTGTTGAAGCGAGTCTGGTGCTGGGCATAGATGCCGCTGTCGACGGGCAGCAACAGCTCGCGAAACTCGGGCGGCAGGTCGGGGTGCAGCTGCAGCAGAAACTGCAGCTCATAGTCGATGATCATGACTGGCAGCTGGGCTCTGACAATGTCCTCCATGGTGTTGAGCTGAGCGTGGAACAGATTCACGGTCAGGATGCTGCCCAAGGTGGAGGTGTAGTTGGCCGAGAGAAAGAAGCCGTGAAAGAAGACGGCAAAGAGCAAGAGGAAGCGCAAGCTCGACGGCTGCACCAGCTGCTGTCCAGGGGCAATGTTGATGATGTAGCAAAAAGCATGGAGCCAGCCCACAGAATCCGTCTCCAATGGCCGCAGCCGCAGCCAGAGCCACTCCAGCAGAGTGAGCGCCAGCAGGGCGGCCAACATGAAGAGCCAAACGCGCCACTCGAAGGGCTGCAGGGCGTAGAGGTGAGTGGAGACGCTGTTGTAGAGGGGCACCATCAGGCACCAGCGCACCACCACCAGCGGATAGCTCTTGTCCAGCTCATCGTCCGGCATATACAGAGCGTACGCATGGGCGGAGAACTCGATGCGCTGCTCCCGCACCAGCTGCAGCGTGTGGTTCATGTTGACCGCCTGGCCGCCCAGCGCATCCGCCGGCTGCGCAAACGAAGTCAAGCTGCCGTTCAGATTCTGCACAAAGGTCTGCATGATGCGATAGGTGCTGCCCTCGTAGCGACCGCGCGCCCTGAACAAGTGCGGCAGATCCTCGCGCAGGGGCGTGGCAAAGCGATGGCCCTCCACATCGCCCCTGGCCGCCCGCGCCTTTTGGTATTTCCTGCGTATGTAGCTCATGATGTCGGTGCGATTCTCAAACCGCTTGACGGGGTACTTGGTGACGCCGAACAGCTGATTAACGCCATCCACCGACTCGAAGTAGAGCATCGCATTATCAAAGTTGTGCCGATAGAAGAACTCGCACACCTCGTACACCTGCCGCATGTCCTCCAGCCTGTCCATCAGCATAAAGAAGGTGGCATGGAAGTGGCGGCCCAGCAGCACTTTACTGGCCACCAGCATAATCGGATCCTGGGGCCCAGTGGTGAATATAAAGCTGGCCGTGTGGCTGTAGGCGGGCGATTGATTTAAGCGCATTTTGGAATTGTTGTAGACAACCGTCTGGGGAACGCCAAAGGCGTCGTTGATTGTGCGAATGAACTCGTCCAGATGCTCGACATGCTCGCTGCGTAGCTGCTGGCTAACGAACCACACGATTTCCTGATGTGCAACCAGGCGGTGGAGGGGCAGCATCAGGGCACTCATGTAGCTCAAATTCCAGCCATTAGCCAGATGGAACAGCAGCAGCAATGGCACGAAAATCACAAGCACCGAATCTCGATTGCACATGTCTTGACTTCGAGGCGCACACAGGTCGTATGCGCAATGTGAAGCGCTTTGTTAGGGATCCCAGGCAGTCAATTACCGCTGCTAATCGCCGGCAGGTGCTTTCTCCAGGGACTACAAGCGATGTGTTACAAGTTTCACATAGGGAGCGCATCAGCGACTTATTAACTACACCAAAAATTATACCGCTTCCTACATAACTGAAAATCTTAAAGTAAATGGGTCAGCTTATAAATCTTTAACTAGCTTAATAATTATTTATGCTTATCACACATTGCCACCGAACTCATTAGGAACTAAAACAAACAATAAGCCAATTTATGGCTTGTTTTCATAATCCCTTGACTCGACCTGTTTGTCTAATCCTTGCTTACGTTACTAAACACTCATTATAGCCGATTTGCTTTAATTGATAGTTATCGACTTTGTATACACCTTGAATACATTCATTTAAATATTATTATTTAAGCTAACAACATAAAATCCTTTCAAGTATGGGAAAATAATTTTTTTAATAATGCAAAATACTAAAACTTTAATTCTGAAATTTTTTAAAATATTTAAGAGCTCATCATATTAATTTTATATTGATTTAAGATCGAGATATGACCAAAGCATTAATTTTTAAACATTTTTAAAATATTTCTGAGCTTATTATTTTAGTTTTATATCAATTTGAGATCTTAAAAAATATTTAAGAGCTTATCACTTTAATTTTAGATTGATTTTAGATAAGGATAAGACTAAAATTTAATTTCGGAATTTACAAAAATATTTAAGAGCAATTTATAAAAATATTTATGAGCTTATCATTTTAAGTTTATATTGATTTGAAGTTAAAATAAGACTAAAATTTAAGTTGGGTATTTTTTAAAATATTTAAGAGCGTATCACTTTAATTTTATATTGATTTTAGATTAGGATAAGACAAAAATTTAATTTCGGAATTCACAATATATTTAGGAGCAATTTATAAAAATATTTAAGAGCTTATCATTTTAAGTTTTTATTGATTTGAAATTAAAAGAAGGCTAAAATATAAGTTGGGATTTTTTTTAATTATTTAAGAGCTTATCATTTTACTTTTATATTGATGTAAGATTAAGATAAGTTAAAAATTTAATTTCGCAATTTTTAAAAATATTTAAGAGTTCACTTCCTAATATAAGTCTAATCGTCTCCTTCTAAAACGGCACCACAAGAGCTCCAGTCCGTAGACCACACAGCAGATGGGCAAACCCACCACTAAGACTATCCACGCAGTAGTGAAAAACTCCAGATTCAGTGGCTCCACCGGATACGTGTCCAGGTACACCTCCGCAAAGTTCGCTCGCACGGCATAAATGAAGGCCATGTCCTCCCAGTACTTCCAGAGACCCGCCTGCCTCACATAGAGCATGAAGCGGTCCAGGGCCTCTCCAAAGCCCGCATCCTTTTGCATGGGAAACGCATTGTAGAGCCCGCCGAAGCAGACCTCGGACATGTGGAAATAGGGCTGGATGAGCTCGCGCTGCTGCCGGTTGAAGAACTCCCAGGCATCCTGTGTGACCACATAGGCAAAGGCACGCGAAGGCTTGGCCAGCAGCGTCTGGTAGTCCTGTCAAATGAGCGGCTTGAACTGCGCGTTCAAGGACGAGATGTCGACCACGGGCAGAAAGCGCAGCTCGTCCAGCAGCGTGTCTGGGATGACGATGCGCAGCTTGGACTCGATCAGATCCGACCAAGTGTCGATGGGCTTCACAAAGACGGGCTTCATGTCGAAGGCCGTCATGTGACTGATGTGATAGTTGGTCAGGATGAAGCCCTGCGTGTAGAGCAGCGTGTAGAAGACGAGCTTGGGCAGGGAGACCTGCGTCATGCGCACCTGCATGTTCATGTTGGGACTGTACATGAGCAGGGCCATGGCATGGAGCACGTTGCGGCTGTACGAGTTGGTGATCGTGTCCTCCCAGTGCACGTAGCGTAGCAGCAGGGCCACGTAGAAGATGCTCAGGAACAGGCACGTCCACACATAGCGGCCCAGTGGCCAGATCATGTACTGCCACTTGGGCAGCTCCGGCGCCAGCGGCACCATCACGCAGTTGCGCATCACCTCCAGCGGATAGCTGTACTGGGTGACGTTCTGGTAGGACTCCTCGGCCTGTGGCCGGATGAGCACGCCGTGCAGCGACACATTGTACTCGCCCTCGGCCAGCTGCTGCTCCAGCAGCGACTTCTTGGGCAGGCTCTCCACATGGTCCAGCTCCAGATTGTAGTGGAACGTCTGGGCAAAGGCCTGCATGGACTGGACGTAGGGTCCGCAGTAGTAGACCCGCGCTACGGCCGTGTCATTGTAAACGAACGCGTTGGGGATGTCCGAGCTGAAGGGCGAGTAAATGCTCTCGCGCAGCATTTTGCAGCCGACTGTTTGCGACGCTCGCATGGCCAGCCTTATTTATACGCTGACCTGACTGAGCTTCAGCAAACAGTGACACCGCCTGGGCGGGCTAACAGTAACCGCAAATTATCAAAACCTCGCTGAGACTGCAAAAAACCAAATCAAACACAACCAGCGAATCAATGGTGGCCTTGGACCTGGCAGACTGGCTGGCGG